>JAOXYA010000009.1:27412746-27431352 GCA_028565675.1 Sorex palustris | reverse complement strand
GCAGGAAGGAAGGAAGGAAGGAAGGAAGGAAGGAAGGCAGGCAGGCAGGAAGGAAGGAAGGAAGGAAGGAAGGAAGGAAAAGAAAGAGAGAGAAAGACAGACAGACAGAAAGAAAGAAAGAAAGAAAGAAAGAAAGAAAGAAAGAAAGAAAGAAAGAAAGAGTTAAATGTTAAATTCTGCTGGTTACTTTGGGGGAAATATCTCCCATACATCTTCTATTATATTGATGAACAAGGTACCTGCGCTGGGAGGGTGGGTTGGTGGCTGGGATGGAGGGGTGAGGGTTGGGTAGGGGGTTGTCCTGTCCTCTACTTCCTATACTAGCAGATTTCTGGAGCCGCATCCATCTATCACACAGCAAAGTAAGAGTAAAACTTTTCCACTGGAACTCCAGAAATTATTCATACCTATAAAATATTAGGAATTCAATGAAGAATCTGGGTTTGTTTTTATTTTATTTGGGGCCACACTTCACAGTGTTCAGGGCTTACTCCTGTGTAGGCACACAGGGATCACTCCTGGCAGGTTTTGGGAAGCATATGCAGTGCCAGGGATCGAACCCAAGTTGGCCTAGTACAAGGCAAACGCCCTACCTGATGTACCATATCACTCCATCTCCTCAAGGAAGAATCTGGTGGGACAAAATACATTACATGTCACTGTCACTGTCATCTCATTGTTCGTCAATTTACTTGAGTGGGTGCCAGTAACATCTCTATTTGTCCCAGCCCTGAGATTTTAGCAGCCTCTCCTTATTTGTTTTTCCCAACAATTGAAGGTTCTTTCAGGGTCAGGGGAATAAGACCTGTTATAGTTACTGGTTTTGGCATAACAAATAGCCACAGGGAGCTTGCCAGGCTCTGCCCATGGGGGCAGGATACTTTCGGTAGCTTGCCGGGCTCTCTGAGAGGCATATATGCATATATAAATGTGTGTGTGTGTATATATATATATATAGTTTGTTGCCTACTGTCTGAACTCCATCAAACATGGCGAGAGATAATTTTGGAAAATGGATAGGAAGTGTCTTATGATGTGTCACGTGGCCTCGAAGCCGTGGTCTAGAAAGAGACCTGGAGTGTGGCAGTGGTTGGGTAGTGGACTCAGCTGCCTGGGCTGGGTCACTTAGGGTGAGGAGGGCTCTTGCCTGTCCCCCTCTGGGGTGCCCCGAGTAAAAACAGCCTGGCGTGGAGTCCGCAAGTTACTTGTAAGAATTCAAATTCTAGTCAGGAAAGCAGATAAACACACAGACACAGACACAGACACAGACACACACATACACACACACACACACACACACACACACACACACACCACTGCTACAGAATGACCTCTCTCTCTCCTGTATGAAGAAATACAGTAAGGGAATAACACAGGAGAGCTGGTCTGCAGAGCCAAGCTGACCACAGTAGGAAGACAGAGATTGAAAGGGCCAGGCCCCAAGACAGTGGCAGAGGGAAGAGGTCTACTCTGTTGAAGGGGAGGTGTAGGAATAAGGCACAAAACCCAGACAGACGGTATTCTAAATCACGGTGCCTCAAATAAAACATTTTTTAATGTTTAAAAAAATAACAAATAAAGGTTGAGAAAAAAACATGTCTTCATCTCCATTCAGATCCACTCCAGCCCATGGCAGCCATTGCTTCAACCACCTCTTTGCAATGACCCAACTGTCTTTGATGCTTGATACTTCCGAGGTCCCAGCCCTCTCCTGCATCTCTTTGCATTGTTCCAAACTCCTTTCCCCATTTTTAATGTTATCTTTCTGGATATGTGGGCTGCCGCTGTAGGAAACTGTCCTTTCTCGGGGTACATATGCTATCGATGCCCAGTTGTGATAATTCCCACATAGAAGTTCATGTAGAAGTTCCCCATGTAGAAATTCGTTCCTCTCTTTAGTTACCGTAATTATTATCTGTCCTCCCTAGAGAAGGCATGGCAAGAGGGCACTTGCCTTGCATTAGAAAAGATTTGATCCCCAGGACTGCTCCACATGACTGACTGTGACCGTGTCACAGTCTGAGTCAGTCTACTGTGTGGACCATGTATCAACCTGCCCTGATATGCCAGTGAACCCCACAATCAAGCAACTGTTCCCCACTCATTGTAACAACCAACCACCCAAAGAGGTAGAAAATTAATTTAGATTAAGATAAAGTACAAGATCCTTGTCTATTTTATGCCGTTCTTTATCCCCAGTATCTGCAATAGTATTGAATGAATTTATAAACTAATGCAGATGGACATTTCAGATCTATAGGTACCAACCTCACATGGGTCCCTATAGCCTGCTGGTCAATAAACCTTTAAATCAAAAAAAAAATCCCATTCCTGGGGCCAACACACATCCTTCTTTATTTACTCCTGCGAAAGTCCGTTTTCCAGCCGCAGAACCCACAGCAACGCCCATTAGCGTTTTCTACAACTCCAGCACTAGATTTAAAACACTGTCTACTGTGTCCATGGGTCTCTGCTGAATTGGACAAAACTGACCTCTCCTTTCTTTAAACGTGATTTCTTGTAGCTCTTATTCCTCCTGCTTTTCATTGCCTAGACCAGCCAGTTCAAAATTTCACGGTTAGGACCCAAGCATGTATGTTTTTAAAGAGACATTGATCATTCTGATGCACAGATGGGGTCAACCACCTCTCCCCAACGCCTTCTACTCTACTCATCTTCTTGTCCCACAGATGATTTTAAACTTAGGTGAAGGGTCGGGGTGTGAAGCTGACAGTCAAATTAGGGGGGACAAGACAAGTCTCCTACTCTCATGAGGCAAATGCATCTCTTTCACTTGACTGGCCTATTCCCAGAATACAAGTAGGAACATTTTAAACAATATGCGTTAATAATCAATTTACATGAAAGAAATTTCACCATATGCATATCCATAGTTTACATGAGTCAGCAAATACCCACTGAGATGCAGACAGTATTTTTGTTACCACAGTGATTATTATATGGGGGATAAGCTCCCCACTACTGACCCCCTTTATCTTGGCCTACTTGGCGGTTTCAGCGTTTCATCTAAATCTGTGACACCCCAGGATATGACGTTCAGTCCCTCACACTTTCTCTTATTTTCTCAAATGTTAACCCTTCATCCTCAACTGCTATGCTACACCTCAACTAAACATACTATTTTCTTCCCCTGATATAATGCAATTAGTTTAATAATGTGACTAATTGCTCAGTCATGTGATTTCATTCTCTCTTATTCGGCAACATTAGGATCAAACCAGGACTGAACACATTGTGGATAGTCACCAAGCCATATTCCTGGCCCCTTAACTCCATGTTTAATACTGCCCAAAACTTATCTCCAACCCACTAACATTGCTTTATTCCAGATAATTCGGTCTTGTTTAGATGATTGCAACTGCGACTTGAACAGTTAGTCTTACTTTAGTCTCTGATCATGCTCCCTTTCCTTCACCATCAGCCTACAAAATACTGTCAAATTTCTCTTGCCAAGAGCAACTACTTACCCACACCAAATATTCTTCTTGAAACTTCTTCATGGTTACCCAGACAGGACCAGAATTAAAGCTGCTTAGTCCAGTATGCAGGATTTTTTAACTAATTTCAGTTATTTCCAGCTTCATCTGTTTCCTTTTCTCCTAAGACCTCCGCTTGCTTAGAAAAGATACTACATTATAAGCATTCAAATGCATCCCAAACCTAGGCAGAAGTTCACCGTCGAGAAATTTAAATTCCTAAACAATCTGTTCATTGTTTTCTGTTTGGTTGTTGTTTGCTTTGCTTTCCCATGCTAACCTGGACTGCCACATCACTTACTCGGACTTTCCACAGCAATTCTGCCAATTCCATTTTCTGTCGAATTATAACAGTAGCAAAACTCAGAAATACTGCCACCTTGTGATCATAAAAAGTGGAAAACAAACATGATCCTTTATATACTTTCAAAATAAAATAAAATAAGCTAATGGAGCTAAGAACCAGGGAGATTCTCTCTATTCTCCTTCCCCAGACTTAAAAAGTAACAGTTATTTGATTACTTGACTTCATAAAACTCTATTTTTAGTATATCTACTTTCAGTGATTGTCTTTGAAGACTTCTATTGATTTCCTTTAACCAGATTATTTAAGAATAATAAGTCACATTTATGCAGGTCTAGGTTTCTTTTTGTTTGTTTGTTTGGTTGGTTGGTTGATTGATTGGTTGGTTTGGGTCTATACCTGGCTGAGCTCAGGCATATTCCTGGCTTTGTGCACTATGATCATTTTTTTTTTCTTTTTGGGTCATACCAGGTAATGCACAGGGGTTACTCCTGACTCATGCACTCAGGAATTACTCCTGGCAGTGCTCGGGTGACCATGTGGATTGCTGGGAATCGAACCCGACTCAGCCGTGTTCAAGGCAACACCCTATCCGCTGTGCTATCACTCCAGCCCCTCTACGACCACTTTTGACAGGCTCTGGAGACCACATGGATGTCAAGGATCAAACCAGAGCCAGCCACAGCCATAGCAAGCACTGTACCCACCATACTATCTCTCCAGAACCCAATTTAGGGATCTTAGTTATAGATAACTTGTAAACATCTCTTCTGAAATTAATATGAACACACAACATAACTATACCTTAGCTATCAGCTCTATGCGGAAATCAGTATATTAACTCTACTTTTCAATAGAAATGCCAAAGAAGGGATGGAAAAGTCCTGAAGAACCACTGATTTTTTTTAAGGGGGGGGGAATTCTTAGTCACTGTTGTCCAAAAGAAATGAACAGCAAATATGGCGGCACTTTCAAAAGTGAATCCAAATCCATCTTGAAACATTGACACATTCTAGGATCCTGATTATCTAAGAACAAACAATACCTAGAAACATCCTATTTTTCAGATAGGGTTGGAAAAACTAATGGCATATTTCCACAGAGGAGAGTTTGCATGAATAAGCATCTAATCAAGGAAAATTGAGAAATTCACTAATTTTCAATACTGCTCTGAATGAAACACTTTCAAACTCTTTTCTTTGTTTTCCCTGGCCAGTTTTCAGTCATCACTTTACCATATCTACTAGCTTTCATTTAAAAGTTTCTTCTCAGAATGATTGTTTTCAAATGACCTAATTCTGGGTCCTGGAAGCAGTGTGATGGTTACCGGGAACTCTCTCCTTACAGAAGAATGAACTAAACTCTTTTGAAAAGTCATCAGTCATTCTAAAGCTCATTTGAATCATGTGACATCGTAGAATAAATGCTTTATAAATAATTTGTTTTTCACAGAGTCAATAACTAATTACGAGTTTGTGCCCTATAAATAAATCAATATTGAAAAGAACGTCTAAGTGGATTCATCACATAAGCCATTGGCTGACTGACCAGGAAACCACCCCAGGGGTTACTGTTTATTAATCAATGACCAATGACCAATGACTCGCGTCACATTTCTTTTTTAAAACTGCCTCCATCGGTATGATGATAAAGTACAAAAAAAGGAAAAGGTGAGGTAAGGCTAACCCTGGGGTACACTTTAAAATTGTTGAATGGTAGAAAATCCTTTTGGCTTTTGTGCTTTGAGAATCTCAAGAAGATTCTATGACATAGACAGAATTAGCAGAAAATTCAGGGCTGGGAAATGTGTTTCATAGACACAGTCATAGGCCAAAAATGAACTAAAATTCTTTTGTAGAATTAAATAAAAATAATGGTCCTGTGAACTTCTCAGCTGGTGTAAATACTTGAAGCAAATTAACCGTGTCTTTGAACCTCAGTTTTCCTTATTTTTATTCAAGGATATTTACCATAAAAATGTGAGCATTAATATTCTATTCAAAATATAATTTCAATCAAATCAGAAGACAAGAAATGATCCCAGGATGTGACACTCAGAAAATTGAAGGTCCCATAATGCCTTGAATTGCCACTGTTCTCTTTCTTGTGATCTGAAAAGGGGGTCTCAAAAGGTCTGGATTAGCCTGAGATGAAAATTAGGGAATGCACATGACTTGTTTTATTAGGGAGAGTATGCCTGGCAATGCTAGGGAACTCTGCGTGTAGTGTTTAGGTTCAGGGGTTAAACCCAGGCTTCCCATACAAAACAGGCACTCCAAACTTTGAACTCTCGCCATGAATGCATTCCTCTATTTCTTCTGTCGTTTTGTTTCTGAAGAAATCCTAATTGCTTTGGGGAGGTAAAAATATAAATGTTTTCAAGACTGTGGGGAGTGCTACTTTTCTGATAAGGAGCACAGTTCAGGCTTGTGTCCCTCCGCAGAAGAAATGCAGACCTTCTCCCCTCTCTGGGAAATACATGCTAGAGACAACTTTATACTCTTCTCTGCTGTGTTACTTTTCACAGGCTCCTACACATTATGCAGTTCTGGCTAGCCCAGGAATTCAGGAATGATCTATTCCTAATAAAAATACCTCCAATCTAAAAGCAGTCAAATTTCCAAGACTCTGGCGTCTTGGGCAAAACACAGTGTTGCTTGGCAGAGTTGATGGCCAGAATAAACAATCAGAGCAATCTTATGTGATTCATGAATGAGGACTGTAAGGTGGATAAACACACTTAGTTCCTGGTAGGCAGGTTAGATACCCAGACAATGGGGTTCTGAGCGCTAACAGGCACCTGCAGAAGAGAGCCTTGGAGCTCTGTGGCTAGAGAGGTTGTAAGTTCCCAGAAAATGGTTTTGCAAAGAAATGGAGAGCTGGTCACCAGAGCTGATCTTTCCCAGGGATGAGGGGGTCCTTGGATCATGGTGGAGGGGAGCAGGAGCTCCGATGGTGAGCGTGGTAGTGAGACCATGCATGCATGAAAGTACTGTTAGCAATGTTGTCAATCACGACATTCTACAAACATGGAATTTTTTTTAAATTTTAGTGTTTTTCTTACCTGTCTTGAGGGTACAGGAGGACATCCCTCCACCCCTTTGGGTTTCTCTTATGCCCTTAGAGCAATCAAATGAACATCAAACAGATGAATAAGAGAGAGAAAGCCACGTATTATATTGCCCTGGAGAATTCACATGACTAAAAGTTCTAGAATGGATGGCACCAGTGAAGGATTTCTGTCCTGAGTTCATGCACAGAAACGAGCTGGAGGAATAAGACAAGAGAACAGGGCTCCATAGTGAGGAGAAGGTGACCTCATCTGACAAAACCCTGATAACTCATGGATTCAGACTTCCTGAAAGCAGGGTTCTCTGAGTGATTTTTAGACATGACACCCAACCTGGGATAATCTATTTCTTTTGGGTGGGGGCATGTGGAGCATCTCCCAATCAGTTCTCGGAGGCCCTGGTGGCTCCTCCCAGTGACTCTCAAGATATCCGGGCTGGTTGGCAAATTCCAGGGCAAAGTATGTGATGCTGGGGCTGGAGCAATAGTACGGCAGGTAGGGCGTTTGTCTTGCATGCAGCCAAGCTGGGTTCGAATTCAATTCCCAGCACTGCATAGAGTCCCCTGAACCCACTAGGAGTGATTTCTGAGCACAGAGCATGGAGTGAGCCATGAGCACTGCCAGGTGTGGCTGAAGAAAACCAAAACAAAGTAACTACCCCCCCCCCCAAAAAAAAGATGTGATGCCAGGATAACTCAGACCACCACAGCAGTGTTTAGGGGCAGAAGGAAGTTTCTGGGGACCAGGTGGTGCCACAGACTGAACCAGGAATGGTCCCCTATGAGGCGTGTGCTTTAACCCCTGGACTACCTCTCCAGACCTCAGGTAATCTGTATTTATTTTTTTTATGGGGGGTGGTTTTTCTGGGATGTTTATTATTGTTATTATTATTATTATTATTGAATCACTGTGAGAAACAGTTACAAAGCTTTCATTTTTGAGCTTCAGTCATACCATGATAGAACACCCATCCCTCCACCAGTGCACATTCTCCACCACCAATGTCCCCAGTATTCACCTCCCTTCCCAGCCCTCCCCCTGCCTCTATAACAGACAATTTCCCCTATACTTTCTCTCTACTTTTGGGCATTATAATTTAAAATATTCTTAAGGTAATGCCAAGAGTTCCATTTGAGACCCGCAGAACGTCAGCACCTGTGCCAAGGTAACACAAATCAGAAAAGCCTGCTCTGGAGAAAAACAGATCTCAACATTTGGGAAGAGATCTGTATTCTATTTATATTAGAATACAGAATAAATTATTTAAGAAGTACAATTTGATATTTTTTATAAGTACATTTATCTAATGAACAATTATCAGCACCATTCTAATAAACTTACCTGTGCCCTCACCTCATTTTCTTTGATTCTGTGTGATTGGCGAGGACATGTACACACTACCATGTTAATAAGTTTCAATGCAGCAATACTAACTTATCTATGCTGCAGTATCTTCAGAGCTGACTCATTTGACCTGACACAAAATTATGACCTTTGATTCCATATCTCCAATTTTCCCTTCTTTCAGTCCCTGGTAAGCAACTCTCTACTCTCTGCTGTGAGTTCTGATTATTTCAGATCCCACATAGAAGTGAAAACTTTCAGAGTTTGTTTTCTGTGTCTTATTTCCTTGAATATTTGGCTTCTGGGTTCACCCATGAGATTGGAGTTGGAAGAATTTCTTTTCTTTTCTTTATTATTTTGAGCAATATTTATTATCTGTCATAAATGCAAATATATGTATCCCATTTTACTTTACCCAGTCACCCAGAGATAAATATGTAGGTTGTTCTCATGTCTTGACTTCTTTAAGTAATGCTGCAGTGGGCCCAGTGGTGCAGCTCCTTCTTTGAGATGCTGATTACGTTTCTTTCCCCTGGAAGTGAGCCCAGATATGGACTGGGGGATCTTAAGGTAGCTCAGTGTTTAATATTTAAAGGAATCTCGCTGTTTTTCCTAAGGAAAGTACCTTTTAGGTTCGTCCACTGTGCACAAGCCTTCCCTTTTCTCCATCTCTCAGCACTTGTTCTCTTTGTCTTTTGGATAGTAGCCACTCTAACAGGTGTCACTTAATAGTGCCTTGTGGTTGTGATTCACTTTTCCCTGATCCTTGGTGCTAACAACCGTTTCACACATCTATTGATCATTTGTAAGTTTTCTTTTCGTTTTGCTTCGTTTTGGGGCCACACCTGGTTATTCCTGATTACTCCTGGTTCTGCGCCCAGGGATCACTCCAGGAAGATTTGTGAGATCGTATAGGGTGTCAGGATCTAACTTGGGTTGGCAGCGTGCAAGCCAAGTTCCCTACCCACAGTACTATTGTTCCAGCCCCTTGTCTTCTTTTTGAGATTTTCTTCAGGTCCTTTGGCCATTTTTTTAAAAATAAATTATTTTTATAATACATCCTATGAGTTCCTTATACATTTTGGATAGAATACCTTATCAGATATTTGCTTTACAATTATTTTCTCCCATGCCAGAAATATTCTTTTCTCCTGTGTGATTTCTCCCATGTGATTGCTTTTTTTTGCCCGTGTAGATGCTTTTTAGTTTGATGCAATCCTAGTTGTCCTATTTTTATTTTTGTTGCATGTGTTTTGAGGGGTCGAATCCAAAAAAGTCCCTGCCTAGTCCAAAGTCAGGAAACTTTCCCCCTTTGTTCTCTTCTAGTAGTTTTACAACTTTGGCCTTACCATCACAAGCTATTGATCTAATACACTAATTAGCAACCACTTTTGCAAAAAGTTGCAAATCTTCAAACCCCCAGAACAGTCAACTATGTGAGTATGTTTTTATTATATACATGGTACTTTTCCTTATAGCAAATTTATAGAAAAAGTAATATTTTTTAAATGGATTCTTTTTTCTTATAGCATCAATGCAGAAACTCACAGAACACTGGAAAGGTTTTCTCAATAAAATTTTCCTTTAAATAGGAGCTAGAAGTTCCCAGGACCTACTCACCATTCCTGGCCTTCTCTAAACTCCATCTTTTATTTTATACCAAAAGCCAGAATCCTTCCACACCCTTGAAGAGTGACCAGCTGTAGACCAAACATGGAAAAGTCAGCTCCACGGTGCAAGTCATCCACAGCTAACTAACATCATTCATACCTCAGACTTGCTTGTGGGGTTTTGGTTTTTAATTTCCTGCCTGTGCTTCCTTGAAAGTGTTACAAAGCCCCCCGGGATCTTCCTGTCTTGGAGCCACATCTGGCTGTGCTAAATGTTTACTCCTGTATTCTACTTCCTGATCCCCCTGGCAGGGTTGGGGGATGGTGTGCCTTGCTGGGGATCAATCCTACTTGGCCACATGCAAGGCAAGTGTTTTAGGGCTCTTACAAATAGAAATTTGCAAAAGATTAGAACCCTTTTGTTCTCCAAGTTTATTGGGGAATGATCTCCTGCTCAAACACAAGGGAGGCAGCCAGGAAAGAGAATTCCCCCCAGCTGAGTCCCTCAAATCTGTGTTGGAACACAGATTTAAAGAAAGTGTGCAAGGACATGTGGGCTATTTATACATTTCAATTAGCACTGTAGCACTGTCCTCCCCTTTTTCATTGATTTGCTCGAGCGGGCCCAGTAATGTCTCCATCGTGAGACTTGTTGTTACTGTATTTGGCATATTGAATACGTCACGGGTAGTTTGCCAGGCTTTGCCGTGCAGGCGAGATACTCTCGGTAGCTTGGTGGGCTTTCCGAGTTAGCTTGCCCGGCTAACCAGAGTTTGATTCTTCTGCCCCTCTCAGAGAGCCCAGGAAGCTACTGAGAGTATCTCGCCCACACAGCAAAGGCTGGCAGGTTCCCCATGACGTATTCGATATGCCAAACACAGTAACAACATTTCAATTAATGTATAAATAATGAATTAATTGGCTCTTTTTCTCTTGAGGTTACTTTGTGTTGTCTAATTAAGCAAGACTTCTTCCTGGGATCAGCCAGGATCCTGTGGAGATGCAGCAAGCAGCCTCCGCGCTCAGGCATTTTAGTGACTGAACTTCCTCTGCACTTGGTCAAGAATTGGAGGGGGCCAGTGAAAGAATTGGGGGGAGGGGGCGGTGATCCTCTCCGGCCCCATTTCAGGGGTCTTGGGAAATTCCTGGGAGCAAGTGGCCTTATTGGTAAGTAACAAGACAGGAAGTGAGAGAGTAGTAAGTACTAAACTCCTGCAGTGTTTGACTAGAGAATGTTTCCCTTGAGGGTGAGTTCCCTGTAACTCAAAAGACCTCTAGAAGGGCCTAAGAAGATACCGTCTAGAGGCTGGAGCCATAGCACAGCGGGCATTTTCCTTGCATGTGACCAACTCGGGTTCAAATCCCAGCATCCCTTATGGTCCCCTCAGCACTGCCAGGAGTAATTCTTGAGTGTATGAGTCAGGAGTAACCCCTGTGCATCACCAGATGTGACTCAAAAAGAAAAAAAAAGATACTGTCTGGAATCTCTAAAATGGATTTGTAAACTCTGATTTAAATGAAGTATACTAATGCACTATAGAATTGTAAACCCTGCCCTTAACATTTACACAGCTAATGCTCATCACTTTACTGGGTGCTCAGATTTTACCTGCAGAAGGCTGTGCACCTGTCCTTGAGACGTGCTGAAGTTTATACCCAGAGTTCACCTTCAGACACCAAACAGAACTTCTTGGCAGATACTTCTGTGCGTTGGGTCCAGTCCTCTCCTGAAAGCTCCATAAAAGGCCCTTCATGCTCACACATTGGGATCTTTTCCACACATGCATTCGCCCAGTTACACATCTCCCACAGGCAAATGGGTAGGAAGGCAATTTGGTTTTATTTTGTAAGTCCTTTCGCAAAACTGTGTTATGCAGATTACTGATTTGATTTATCCCATCAAGTGGTGTCAAGGGATGGGGAAAATCATTCACATAATTATTGATGGCTCCATTTTATAGGAAATTACCCCCTTGAATCTTTGAATATGTATTTTGAGTACAGATACATTTTTAATGTTTTGTGTGCATTCTGCCTCTAAGTCAAATCTGCCGAATTTTATCTTTAGGTTGTGAGAACATGAAGAATACCACTGATTCCTTGATTTCCCAGGGCCTCCGATGCCTGCTTTGGCCTATAGAGAAGTTTCTTTTTGCATAAAACATCCCAACTGAATTTTCTAAGCTTTCTTGAACTTATTCTCTTGTGTGTGCTGCAGTCGTTTTGTTTTTAGTTCTGCTATACTTTGGAGCATGCCGTGGACTCCCTCCCTAAGAAAGAAATCATGGATTGGTTCTGAGCAAAGTTTCCAATGTCAGAATGCATGGTTTCATCTTCCTTTTCCTCTACTTCCTGCTTATACGGGAAGTAAAGGAAAAGGCACTTGGACTTAAACAACCCCTGTCATGTATCCTGAATCTTCCTACAACTCGGTTTCTCCATCAACAAAGTAGACTAGGAACAATGTGTACTTCTAATTAAGTAAGTTAAAATGCTGACCCAAGTGTTTTTCGACCCAGAAATGATTGGGTTTCCATGAATCGGTAAATAATTTTTCCACCAGGAGGGAGAAAAAAGGGACTTTGAGAACTAAGTTGAATTGAATGAAATTAGTCACTAAACAGAATCCCATGAGTTTACAGTCTCCTTTCCTCACTGCTAATTTCGTGGTTACCAGGAAGGTGAGCTCTGCTCCTTCCCTTTACTCTGTTCTGTTGTTTTTTTTTTTTTTTTTTTACTAACTGTCAATCTAGTAAGTGGGGAAGGAAGATCATAAGACCATATTATCCTATCGTCTCAAAACCAGGCCTATGTGTCTGCTGGTTTCCTATCATGGTCTCTTCTTTTACATCGCAGTCACGTGGGAAGAGGAGTGTTTTACACCTCCACCACTGCACTGGAATAATTCCTGGCTGAATTCTAATGTAAACCCAGTAGCCCTGAGCAGTGATAAGGAGGTGTGTTATTGGATGAGCATATCAGTAAACCTCTGATCCATCATACCATGCCATCACCTTAAGAATCCATAGTCACTAAGCCCTGATTTGTTTCCATTTAATATAGATGCACCACTTCATATGTACTATGTCAAAGTTTCAGAATTTTTTTACTTTTGCATCTACTCTTCACCTCTCGGACCAAATGTAATTTATCAAATTAAAATAGTTTTGAAGAAACACGTGTGAAAGGGTATTCTTTTGAAGAAAGAATTTTCAATTATATTGAAAAGAAGGTATCAATCTAGAATGATTTTCAATGGCATGGGGTATGCTTTTTTATATATAAATAATGACAACTTTGAAGGTCCTGGATTAGTAATAAAATACATCGGAAAAAAAAATGTCTTCAACCTATGACAAAAACAGACTCAGCTGATTCTCCATAATAACATTCAACAAACTTGAATGTATCCAATGAAAAGTGTTTGGCCAGGCAGCTCAGATAGAGAAGGGAGCACCAAATAAAGGGTGTTGGGAGGATCCTCCCAGGATGGGAGAAGCATGCTGAAAGTAGACTATGGACTGAACATGATTGCCACTCAATGCCTCTTTTGCAAACCACAGCACCAAAAGGAGAGAGAGAACAAAAGGGAATGCCCTGCCACAGAGGGCTCTCTGAGAGGCATATATTTATATATTTCTTTCTATGGTTTGTTGCCTACTGTCTGAACCCCATCAGATATGGTGTAGTAATTGTGGAAAATGGGTAGGAAGTGTCTTATAGTGTGGTGCGTCCACAAAGAGGCCCTGCAATCCAGAAATCGGCCTGGAGCATGGCAGTGGTTGGGTAGTGGAGGCTGGCTACTGGGGCTGGGTCTCTTGGGGTGGGGAGGGCTCTCACCCTCCCCATTGCCTGGTGCGGAGTTCAGTGGCATGGTTTTGGGAGCCTCATTTTATACTCCCGTCTGGGAGGAGCAGCCGTGAGTTCTAGAGGGTTGCCAATGAGGAGACTATTTAGTGCTGGCAGGGTGTGGCTTATGGGTGTGATCCCTGAGTCACCAGAGACTGAGGGAAGAAGGCAGAGGCTCTCTGTTCTCAGGTCCCATTGAGTCCAGAGTCCAAGGTCACAAAGTTCCACATTATCTGGGTTCTGTGGAACTTCATTCATGCATGTGGCTCGGTCTGAGTGTCCAGAAAGCAGCCTGGAGCCTGGTGGTTGTTGAGCAGTGGAGGTCAGCTGCTGACAGGGTCACTTGGGGTGAGGAGGGCTTTCACATGTTAAAGATAAAAAAATTACAACTGGGAGTTACCCCCCCCCCCCATGAGCAGCTCTCCGGCACAGCCATGGGCCCAGAAGCACATGGACCTAATTCGGAATGCAGCATCTTTTGGCAGAAATATAAATGGACTATGCGTTAAGCTATGGAGCCATGCCCCCCACCGGAGGGAAACGGTGTCTGTCCCTTCCGCCTTCCCCCCCCACCCCGCCCCGCAGCACAGTGGCCACTGCCTCAGAGCTTATTGGACAGCAGGTATAAGCAGGTGGTGATGGGCAAACTGCGGCCTCATGTGATATGGGGTGGAACCGGCACGTCCTTCCCACCCCACCAAGGCCACGAGTTGCCCCCCACAAGCGGCTCTATGGCACAGGCATGGCCCCAGAGGCACACAAATCAATCTCAGAACTATGCAGCTTTTGGCAGAAATCTCTCCAGACTTAATTAGTGAAATATTAGAATTCCAAAATAAAGACATCATATGGTCTTCATAACTAGCAATGGAAAACAAATTATTTCATGAATGCCTTTTCAGCAGGTTTGATTGTTGGAGTAAAATTCCAAATTATAATGGTGCATCTTTTGTCGAAATAATGAATGTAATCAAAGTAGAGAGAGAGTGAAGTGGAAATCATCAGCCTCACGTGCATGGGAAAGGTTAGGATGGGGGCGTATATTGGAGTTCTTGGTGGTGGAAAATATGCACTGGTGAAGGAATGGGTGTTTGATCATTGTATGATGGAGACTTAAACCTGAAAGCTTTGTAACTGTTTTCACAGTGGTTCAATAAATAAATTTAAAAAAAATACAACTGTATGACAATGATTATCAAAAGCAGTGTTTGACAGTTGACAACTGGCAACTGATAGTTGACAGCTGATCAGTCAACAGTAATACTCAGAAAATAGCCTTCTTGGTAGTCAATTTGCCAGTCATGAACCTATTGCCATGGATGATATTACAAACTGCAATGGATGTATTATACACCTCCATGAAATGTTATCAAAATGTCTCACAGTTATTCATATTCACTCTTTCTTTTTACTTGGCAGTGGCAAGTGGCATGGCATTTATTACCATGTCATGGTCAGTAAGCCCAAGAGACTTGAAAATCACTGCCTCCCGGCATATAGCAAGATTCCCTGAAAAAGCCTGAACCTGCTGAAACAGGAAGCAAAAGTTCCACGATTATTAAAAAAAAAATGATAGCGGTGGGTATGTTGTGAAGCATAGGCACCATCTAGAATGCAAAGTCAGAATATAAAGGTAACAAGAAACAAATTTTGATTTATTGAACTATAATTCCATTGAGGGTTTCTGGTGACTCCTGCTTCACACTTGTGGTTATAATATTCCCAGAACCTCTCAATGGAGTGACTTCCTGAAATGCACAGCTGCCTCTTATTTATTTTATTAACTTTACATAAAAACCGTGGGAGCACAGCTTTTACGGTATTTGACTATGATTGGCCTTGTCTTTTCAAGTTTGGTACGGAAAGGGAAAAAAACATAAAATGCAATGAGAACACCATTAAAAAAGTAAAACTTTCAAAGGAATAAAAGGAGAAAGATTTTTGCTCGGGGTTATAATTTAACAATAAAATTTCCTCAGACTAGTATAAGATAATTGATTATATTTCAAAACAGATCAAAATCCAGATTTTGTACCATAAGAACAGTTGGGCAAACATGCAAAAACCTGGTCTAAAATTCAGGAAAATTGTGGGACTTCTAGGTTATAACCTTTTTATTAATAAGGAGTAAGATAACATAATTTGTGATAGAATCTATAAGTGACTCTTAATTTTTTGTCTTTTGAAGAATCATTAAAAATTTACTTCGATGATTATTATCTTTAAATCATGAGCTGTTAGAGTTTGATCCCCATAGGACTAAAGCAGGAAACTAGAATGGAAAAGTTAAGCTTAGTGAGAAGAAAACTTTAACCTTAAAATATATCACTGTTTGGTAAACTAATGATGTTTTTTATAGTTTAGGGATAAATTTGCATCCTTTAATAAATTCCTAAATAAACTCTTTCAGATAAGTGCTTCACCATTCACTATAATTATAAAATATTAAGTGAAAATAAACCTGATATAGTGTTAATGCCAAAGCATTTTCTTACTTAACTGAACAAGGGTATAATCAGAAATTCCTCAGAAAATCCAACATATGGAGCTTATAGGCCTTCAATTATGTCAACATTTATTAGTTAAATAGAAGTCACAGATCTTCTTTAAGGAAGTGAGCCCATATGTCTGCAATTAATATTTCTCAGCCCCACATAAGATACTATAACCTAATTCTCAATGTCTTTACTTTCAAAAGCTAAAAACTCACAAATTATGTCATTAGAAACAGCAATGGCTAATAAGAGGTTTGTTGTAATGTATTTTTGTTAGCTGAAGCTAATTGGAGCCAAATGAGTAGAACAAAGTTATAAGGGCATGTAGAGAAATCCTGGAACTTTAAGACCTGAAATAAATGAGGGTAATCAGCAGTGTATGTAGAATACGCTGTGTTCAATTAATATAAATAGGATGGCAGTCAGCTGGGAAGAGCCACAGATCATGATGGGTTCTGGTGGGCAGCAGATGTCTTACTACTCTGTGTAAACACAAACAACATGCCACACTGAACTAGATCAAATAATGGGGAACCAGGAACTCAAATGGAGGTCTTGAGAAAGTTCTCTGGTGCAGTTTTACAGAGCACAGACTGAAATGAATTGTCAACTTGAACATGCTGGGTAGTAAGGTACACAGTGCTTTTTATTCAAAGACAAAAAAAAATGTCAGGTAAAATAAAGCTATAGCTGTGTATTTGCAGTATTTTTTACCCATTTAGGAAGCACACTAATAATTTTGTTTGCATTTTTATTTTAAGCATAGCATACCTAAATGTGTCACACTTATACTTATTTCCTTTTTTTCTGCCATTTAAACATTTTGACATAAACATATGTATGTGTGTGTGTGTGTGTGTATATGTGTGTGTGTGTGTGTGTGTGTGTGTGTGTGTGTGTGAGGTATTTATGTTCTCCAACAGCTTTGGGTGGAAATATCTAGTCTTTTCTCCCAAACTAATCACATTTAGGCCTTTGACCTGAACACCATGTGTGATGGCAAGTTTTGGAAACAGGAATAAGTCTTTGGTTTAGGCAAGATTGTGGGGGCCTCAGAATGGTATCCAGAGAAAACAGTGAGAACTCAAAACGTGTGCACAGATCTTGGCACAGACCTGGCTTTGTTCTGTTTCCTATAGGAAAAGAGTACAGTGGGTAACGCACTTGCCTTGCATGTAACCAACTGATTTAATGATCCCTGGTACCAGTATGGTCCAAGAACCAAGTGTGCCCTCCAAAAAACAAATTTCTAAATGGGGATAATTCTCCAGGATTGGTGCTAGTTGGGATGGGGTGGGAGGTGGAAAACGGGTTAAGTAATTATAGGGATGCAGTTATCAACCACGGAGTTCTGCGACAGCTAAGAGCTGCCCCTGTACAGTCACAGAGATGAATCCTGAGATCCCCAAGTGAACTGAGGAGTTGCCCTAAGAGAGAGAGGAGATGTGGGGAAGCCCTGAAAGCCAGCGGCTGCCCACTATCATCCGGAACTCAGAACTGCAGCTCAGAGAGAGCAGCGAGCTGCCCAGGCCACTGCTACTGGAGAGACAGTCCTGGGCAGAGTGTGTGAGGGTGAGAGAGTGTGCGGCTCCTCGCAAGAAGTTCCATTCCTCCCACGGCTCCTCTCCTTCCATGACTGCTTCAACCCGGGGACACCATGCCAGAGAAGGACCAAGTGTTCTACAAGTGCTAAGAAGAAGACAGAAGCCACAAGCCCAGGGGCCAAGGACCTGGAGTTCCACAAATGGCAAAGACTTGATAGAGTTTCATGATGAAACGGGATGAGCCCGTAAAAGCCCCAGCTAATGGGCTTTCAAACAAGTTCATTTTGTCCTTAGAAAAGCCATTGCCTAGTGAGAATCTTGGATTCACCACCAATTCTGGGGACTTCTTATGTTGCCATGATTATCAGCTTTGGGTTTCAATTTATTCCCTTAAATTGAATAATTTAAAATGAATAACCTAAAATGAATAACTGGTCTGGATAACCTCCTAAAGGTTCTTCAGCTTTCAGAGTCTGTGTAAAGTGAGAACCAGTCAAACGGTATGAACTCACTAATAATTCAGGCAGAATGGTCTTTTTCATTGTAATCCCTTATAGCTGAGACTTAGGAAGTTTTAACCATGAGTCATTACAGCCATGTACTACTACTAAATTACATGCAATAATTATTAAACACAGTCATAAAGAAGAAAGAAAGTATACACCAGACATAATCATAACTTCAAGATGGTAAGAGTAATATTTGAGCGACCAAGAGGGAAGGAGAATATAAGAATGATAGAAAAGATCATGGGCAAGAAAAGACACATAGTGAGGGTAATACAACTAATAATGTATGGTACAGATGTGGATATAGATACAGCACAAGTAGGGGGAAATGATGTAAGATGATATATATAGCATGAATAATAATTCTCATTTTAACTTGATTGT
>JAOXYA010000009.1:27272370-27282621 GCA_028565675.1 Sorex palustris | reverse complement strand
CGGAGGAATCGAACTCGGGTCGGCCATGTTGGCTGCTTGTAAGGCAAAAGCCCTACCACTGTGCTATCGCTCCAGCAATATATAGATAGATGATAGATAGATAGATAGATAGATAGATAGATAGATAGATAGATAGTATACACACATATGTATATGTGTGTATTTATTTTGGGGGTCACACCTGGTAGTGTTCAGGACTTATTCTTGTTCTTTGCTCAGATACCACTCCTGGAGGTCCTCTAAGGATTATATGCAGTGAGTGCCAGAATTCGAACTGAAGTCAAATCAGGTGAGTGAAAGCAAACAAGACAAGCACCTAAACCCATGCACTGTCACTCTGGTTATGAAATGTTTTTCTTAGTCTTGATCTTAATAAAAAATACATACATAATTTATAAAAAATGGCGTATATTCTATTTTATTTCATTTCATCCTATTTTAATTGAATGTAATTTAAGTATAGCTTATTTGACGAATTATTTTTTTCTGTATATTTGATGAGTTATTTTTCCTGTATATTTAAATGTGCTATTCCATTGTGTGGTACTAGTTATAAATTATGTCAAACTTCTCTTTATTTGCTGTTAATCTTTCATTGTTCTTATGCAGCTTAATTATAATTCATCTGGTGTGGAGTTGTTTTTATTTTGCTTTTAGAATCTGTTATTTTTCAAGCTGAATATTTATATTTGTTTTCAATTCATTATTTAGTATTTTTCCTCTGCACTTTTCTTTATTCTAATTTTGAAACTTCAATAAAATGAACTTTGAAATTCTCATATCCTGCAGTCTGTCCAAGTAACTAATATATGCTCTCTCTTTTTGTTTTTGCTGCATTTTGCATACTTAAAACTTGTATTTCTAAGTTCACCAATTCTTTATTGATATAAAGTCACTGTTCTTATATTTGTAAAAAGAACATACATCGTAAGTAGAGTTTTCTATTAGGGAGGGCACACCTGATAGTGCTCAGGGATTTCTCCTAGTTCTGTGCTCAGAGATCACTCCTGGCAGGCTTAGAATACCTTATGGGATGCTGGGAATTGAACATGGCTTGGCTGTGTGCAAGGTAGACACCCTAAACCCTAGATTATCTCTCTGGTTCAGTAACTAGAGATTTTATGCATAGATCCAAATGATTGATGAACAAGTCAGTTTTGTTTCCTATGGCTTGGAATTTCTCTGTAATTTATTGTGGTTGATTTAAAATTTTCTGTATGATCATTCTAAGCTTTCTTTACATACGCTTGTCATTAATCCAGTGCACATAACTTTGACAACAGAATAAATAATAAGAAATGGTATAATTAATAAAAGTGTTTAATGTTTTAACATATAGACATACCGTATCTTATGAAGAACTTTGGTTAGCACATAACCGAAGGAAAAGAGAAATTTAATCTTAATAATCCTGAGACATACACATGTTAATTTCTGTAATTTTGAACTCTAAGGTTACAAATTCTAAGAAACTACTGTTGCCTGTATCTTCGGGAAATTTAAGGAAAATTTTCATTCCAAAATTTTTAAAGGATTTTAAAGAGGAAGCTTTTTTTTTAAATATTAACATCTTTTCATTAGAAAACCTAAATGATATAGAATCAAAGTTTTTTTCTGTCACGTTTTTCTACTGTTTTTATGGTGTTATTGAATCTATATAAAGGTATTTAAGATACCAAAGAAAATATATTCAATTTACATTTTCAACTTTCTAAATCTTCAAATTTTCTGATGAAAGAGAAGATATCATTAATATGGATGTAATAGAAGTGTGGAAAATTGTAAGCTTAGTAAGTAAAGATTTAATATGGAGCTAAATAAGTTTTTAGGCAAAGAACTTGCATAATAGTATTTAGTTTAGAAAAAATAATAAAATTCATATGGGCAAAATGGATTATAAAATTTGAGGACAGAGGCAGAAAAAGTGGTTTAGTTCAAGATTTAGATAAGCTATAATTATGAAGGATTTCATGATATACCAGTTGCAGAGTGATGAAGAAAACAAGTATAATAATGACATAATATGCTGATATGACAGAGAGAAAGATCAAATTTGGATGAGCAATGCCCATTTTTTGATCAAGATAAATGTGGGCTGCCAGTGGGATTTTTTCCTAGAGATGTGCAGTTTCAGATATATGAATTTCAGGAGAAAACCATGTTCAACCTGTTGCTTAAGTTTGGAAAAGATAGGTAATTATCCAAAGAAAGAAAAAGTAAGAAGACATATAACAGGGTATTGGGGAAATCCAGGAGATAGTGACATCAAGAAAGTCAAGAGAGAACCTGAAAATATAATATAGGGCTTAAGGGTTAAATATAGTGCAGCTCTTGTGTTCAGCTGACCTGGTTCAGTCCCAGGCACCTGAACTCACTCCTTTATCATCGAGTCAGGAGTAAATTCTGAGAAGCATCATGTATGACCCATCATCCGTACCCCCTCCCAAAGTCCCAGAACAGTATTTTCAGAAAGAGGGAAGAATTCAATGGTCTCAAGATTTTAAGAAACCAGTTAAGATTGAAAAAACTTAGAAGGGTTGATGACATGCGAGAGTATTTTCAGGAAGAAAAATCAATAAGCGTCTATGATTTTTATATAAGAAACAGAATAAAATGATACTTTTTAAGACGTATGACTTCACATCAATAAAGAAAATTGCAATATGTATGCTAAGTGCTATTCATATGCATTTTTAATATATAAAGTATTTAATTAAGGTCACATGCTATTATATACAGAGACATAATTCAAGGTCAAAAAGTACTATTACTTATAGAAGATCAAAAATTTTATTTTGACAAAGGCATGGGTAAAGAAAACAAAAAATCTCTCATAATTTTGAGGGGAGCTAGATCATAACTTTATACAATTTTTAAAATTTTTACCCAAGTCCCCCTCTGATTTGAAACTGTTGCCTTTAATAAGCTATTTATGAGGTAACACTAATCTATAAAAACACAGTAAGTTAAGGATGATATTCTTTTATGCATCTTCACAGAAAGCTATAAGTCCCGGTGTAACCACTGCTTCAATCAGTTCCAAACTCTTGCCATCTAACTCTGTTATCTGCCCTTTCTGTGGCTTTCACAAGTGGCTGGCATTTGTGAGTGTGGTTCGATATTTTGTGATTGACAGCTCATTTACAAATCAGAAAGCAGGGCTGGAACAATAGCACAGCAGGTAGGATGTTTGCCTTGCATGGGACTGACCTGAATTCTATTCCCAGCATCCCACATGTTCCCCTGCGCACCACCAGGCGTACTTCCTGAGTGCAGAGCCAAGAGTAAACCCTGTGAATTGCCATGTGTGAACCAAAAAAAAAAAAAAAAAGAAAAGCAGAAAGCAAAAAAAAAAAATTAATGTTAAAGCAAGGAAAAGTCAATAAAAAAAGAAAGAATGATCTTAGACATTTTCCTGCATCACCAGAGATCAGTTCCAACTTTGAAATTTCACTCTCCCAAACTCAGTGAGACACTAACTATTTGGAAAACAAACTTAATTGCAGAGTACCAATTTGTCTTCAATATTCACTATGTATGAGTGTTTATTACTGTCCTGGAAAATTATATTACAATTTTCTTTTAATTATCTTCCTGAGAATACACCTCATTTCCTGATGACAACTGGAAAACATCCAAATGACTACCAGTCATAATTATGATGCTACTTATTCAGAAGTTTCAGTAGCTATTCACAGTCACTGAGTGTATTAACTTCAGGTTTATATAGTAACACTTTGCTAATCTTGTTCATAAAAGTTTAAACGTGTCATATATATGTAAAAACTGATGAATTCATTTTGGTGCTTTCATCAAAATTATTTTAGAAAAATTATTTTTAGCTGAATTACAAAGTAAGTAGCTAATGTATACATAATACATGTATGCATAGAGTTGTGGAAGGATTAAGGATGTATCATAAATGATCATATTTGTTAGTACTGGGAAACAAGCATATGTCATTCTGGAAGAAAATATTTTTAAAAAATGGTAGCACTGTAGCACTGTTCTCCCGTTGTTCATTGATTTGCTCAAGTGGGTCCAGTATTGTCTCCATTATGAGACTTGTTGTTACTGTGTTTGGCATGAAGAATAAAAATAATTAAATTTAGAAAAAAGAATATAAGCTATCTACCTCTTGAAAAGTACACATTCTGTTTGTGTGTGATTGGGTGTTGAAAGTGAAATGGGTGACACATTCGAGAGGCCAACAGATTACTTTTTAAGTAATAGACCATCCTTGTGATTGTGCTATTAAGTGCACTATAATACACAGAAAAATGGGCTGTATCATAGTCACATATAAGCTATAAGAATTGGTCATACATATGGGGAAAGAGGTACTTTATTTTATTTTGTGTGTATCATTTGTATCACTTTTTTATATATATATAAACTGGACAAGCATTCAATGGGGTTAGCTCAGTAATCAAATTTGAAAGACAGAAAAGAATTCCTGGAGTAATTGTAGCTCTTGGATGCTTCCAGCAGGGGGAAGCAGGCTCCTTTGGGGTGGGAGTGGCTGGTGTCAAAGCATTGCCATTTGCCAGAAGCAATTACCATGAAGTTGGTTTGCTGTTTTGTCATTGCCTACATGATTATGCTGCTCCATTTTCTTAAATTTCCCTCTTCTATAGGTGTTTATTCCTTCAACCAGAATTTCTTTAGTTAAATAGGATGGAGCCAGTGAATATTTTAGAAGCAGTCCATAAGTGTACAAACAGTTTTATATATTGTATGCATTGATCAGTATTCTAGTCCAGTCCATAATATCACGACAATTCCGTCATTTATTCTTCAAACTCCCTACAGGATCTGGAGGTTAAAACCACAGAATATAATCTTTCAAATCTGGGCGTGGCCACAGATAAGCTATGGAGCCACAAAGCTGAGACGACATAACTTTTTCTCTCTCCCTGGTCTGCCCAGGCCCTTCATTCCTCATTGTCTTGTCTGATTACAAGAAGTAGAATGGCAAAAATTTCCAATTAACGTTTATGGATTCAAAACGTTAGTTTTAGGCCTAGTTGGAAATTGGACAAGTGGAGCTGCCTTGTTGCACTTTCATCCAGAGAAAATGGGGGAGAGCTAGGATTTCTGGATTTCTGACAGAAAGCCAGTCTTATCACTTCCAAGCCTACCACCTCAACTTGCACTTGACAGTACTTTTAGACTTCTGGGTAAATAATCAGTTTTAGGACCTTACAATCATGATGAACTTTGAGTGACAACATGCCCTTTTAATTGAAAGAAACATCTCTAAAAAAAAAAAACACTCCACAATTGCTATACTCTCATCCTAGTAGTTACTACCCCTCTTTTGTGTGCTTACTTTTTGATTTGCCATCAGAAAACCGTTCATTTTTTCTTTACTTGTTTTGCTCCTTTGCTCTGGACTCAATGGGACCCTGAGGAACAGAGATCCTCTGTCTACTTCCCCCAGTCTCCAGTGACTCAGGGATCACACCCATAGGCCACACCCTGCCAGCACCAGATAATCTCCTCATTGGCCACCCACCCTCCAGAACTCAGAATGCTCCTCCCAGTTGGGCGTATAAAATAAGGCTCCCAGAACCATGCCACCAGACTTCACACCAGGCTGTGGGGTGGGTGAGAGCCCTCCCCTCCCCAAGGGACCCAGCCCTGACAGCTGACCTCCACTACCTAACCACCACTACACTTCAGGCTGCTTTCCGGACACATTATAAAACACTTTCTACCCATTTTCCACTATTACTACACCATATCTGATGAGTTTCAGACAGTAGGCAACAAATCATAGAGAAAAATAGATAAATATATGCCTGAGAGCCCGACAAGCTACCGAGAGTATCCCATCCACACAGGCAGAGCCTGGCAAGCTCCTCGTGCATACTCGGTATACCAAATACAGTAACAACAACAGGACTCATTCTCCTGACCCTGAAAGAGCTTCCAATCGTTGGGAAAAGATGAGTGAGAAGAGGCTGCTAAAATCTCAGGGGTGGGAGGAATGGAGACATTACTGGAACCTGCTCTAGCAATTCCACAATCAACAGGATGACAGTGATACAGTGATTTTGCTCCTTTACTGAAAAGTGTATCTATTAGTTTCACACATTTTTCCCCCTGTTGAATCTAATTTCTGTGCAATGTTCCATTTACTGTTCCCTGGAAATAATTCTTAACTTTTTTTTTTTAATTAGCTTCTTGTGATCAAGATATTTTCAAACTGACCTTATGCTGAAACCCCCAGCTAAACTACATTAAATGCAGAATGTCTAGCATCACAAAGATACATAAATGGGAAAATAATTTCAATAAGCACTTAATTGCCCAGTATTACTAAAGGTGGCAAGAAAGTTACTCTTTACTGGATTTTCTACTAGATTTTTTTTTCTGACTTTATTAACTTATTTCAATGCATATTTTATTTTTTTCTATACTAAACAAAAATCAAGACAAATTTTCTCCATGGACTTAAGTGCACTACAGTTCTGCTTTTATTCTATGTACTGTCTCATTCTGTAGGATATGATTGAAAGTGAGTTGGAAGTATTTAAATCAATGTGAAATAAGTAGGATTTATACTAATATTTGACTGCTGTATTACCACTGAGTTACCCAGAAGGGAAAGTAGAATAGCAAAATTTGTTTTACCAATATGGCATGTGCTTCTGGATTCCTAAAGTCCTTCTGGTTTTTCAAGACTTAATCATGGTCCCATCTCCCCCAGGAAAAGTCAAGTATTTATGATTTCCTTCCTCTGCACACAATTGCTTATACTTCTATTTCCTATAACACATTTTGCAAATAAATGTTTACTATACTATTTACAAATGACTAGAGGAAAGTCATGAGAGGCTGTCTGCCAGGATGCAGAATACCTGCCAAATTCCTGACTGGCAATCGAATGAATTTATTCAATATCTGTTTTCTGGATTGCACTGAGTAGGAGAAAGTTAAAAGGAGAAGCAACAAAAAAATATTTTCTGTGAGTCAACCCTCTCTCCTCATGTGATTTATTTTTTCAATTTTTCCTTAACTCTCCATAAATTTTGCTATAATATGATTATCCAAAATGATTCAGAGAGAGAGAGAGCAAAATTAAATTGTGTTTTTTTCATTATCCAGAACATCTTATTTTCTGGTATTGTTGAACATTGTTTCTCTGATTAGGACAGAGAGATAGTATAGATGTTAAGGTTCTTGCCTTACATGCGGCTCATCCTGGTTGAATCTCTAGCACCACATATAGCCCCTAAGCTCTGCCAGGAGTAATCCCTGAGCACAGAGTTAGGAGTAAGCCCTAAGCTTTGTTGGGTATGGTGGCCCCCAAATAAAAACTAAAACAGAAACCTGGTATTATTATTGTTATTATATAGGGGGGAAAGGATATTCTAAGGGAAATTTTTAGTTTATCAAGAAATACTGATGTCCATTTTAATTCCTGTACAAGAAAACAAGAAAAGCAAACACTGGCTGTATTTCACAGATATTTTCTGATGGGATAAAAAATTATGTGTTGACTTTATTAACTTATTTGGTGTTAGTTATTTAGAAGCTCCATTAACATGGTAGTTGGTGGGAGAACTGACTAAAATATATTGTTAAACTTAAGACTACTCAAAAGTTAATAATAGAAGTTATTTTTTTACCTTCTCAAGAGTAGAGACTCTTGTTGTTGTTCCCTAACATCTTTTGTGTCTTGTGCTTTCTTAAAACCAGAGAGTTATAGAACATTTATAGAAATTTTTATACTATGAATAGTGAAAGTACTTAGAAAATTAAAATCTGGCAATGCTAATGAAATACAAGTTGGTGGTATGAAAACTTTTTATTTGTGACCACCCAAAACTTTTTTTTAATTTTTATTAATGAAACACCATGGGGTACAGTTGTAGATTTACAAATTTTTGTGCTTGGGGTTCAATTATACAATGATCAAACACCCATCCCTCCACCAGTGCCCATTTTCCACCACCACGGGTCCCAGTATCCCTCTCACCCCCCATCCCCCATCCCACCCTGCCTCTGTGGCAGGGTATTCCCTTTTTTTCCTCTTTCTTCTTTCACCCAAAACTTTTTAAATACTTTTTATTCTTTTCTTCTTTTGCATTCTCAGGTTGTTAGTTATCCCAAGATAAAGTAAAATAAAGCAAGAACAAATTCCTTCCTGGTTGCCAGAGTGTAGATATGCAACCGTATTAAGTTAGGTCTCAAACACAGACATAGTCATGTGTGACTCTGAATTGAAGGTTAGCTTCCTGGGGTAAGTGTCTTCTTGCCTCTTGCTGCTAGGTATGGTGGAGGCAGAGACTGGGAATTTCTATTCTCTAAAGCAGTTAAAAACAGATCTCTTTTGTAGTGATACTTGGGGAGTCATTTCTGAAAACTCATCCTCTAACCTTCCTGCAGCACTGTGAGGTTTTAAAAACACCCTCTAACAAATAATTTGACTGTTGTCTGAAGATAATAAAAAATAATACCTTATTTTAAAATGATGAATCAGATGGTTTTATCTATGGAGGCACTTCCTTTGAGGTAAATCTTTGAAAAACATATATTGTTGATGATAGGGTGTTTGCCTTGCTCGCAGCCAACATGGCCAACCCGAGTTCGATTCCTCTGCCCCTCTCGGAGAGCCCGACAAGGTTGACAGTATCTCGCCCGCACAGCAGAGCCTGGCAAGCTACCCTTGAAGTATTCAATATGCCAAACACAGTAACAACAAAGTCTCCAATGGAGACGTTACTGGACCCACTTGAGCAAATCGATGAATAACGGGAGGACAGTGACAGTGACAGTGAATTAATATGCTAAGGAAATATTTCAGAGTGAAGGCATACTATTATACATTTATAACTCAACATTATAGATACATGAATACTTTTGCTATCATAAAAATATATTGATGAGAAAAATAAAATGAGGGTGATTTTATTTATTTTGTGGGGGGTACACCTAGTAGTGCTCAGGGCTCTGGCTCTGGTTCTGTGCTCAGAGGTTACTGTTGGTGGTGTTCAGGGGACCATTTGAGGTACCAGGGATCTAACATGCAAATCAAGTACTCTACCAGTTGTACTATTATTGCTCAAGCCCGAAGGGTTGAGATTTTAATCAAAATTGTTCCATATCACAGAGTGGAGTATAGACTAAAATAGGAAATGCTGTTTAATGAAATTCCATTTGCTTACCAGAGGTTTTATTCATGAAAATCACTTAGGGTGTTTGCAATCAAATACAAAATCAATGGGGGAAAAAGCCCAATGTAAAAGAAGATTATGTCACACTTTTGTGTTGCAAAAGAAAAAGGAAAGAAATAATTTTCTAAAGGAGTACTACTAATAATTAATTTTTAGTAACGCTATAAAACAAACTTAAATATGAGAGATTTTTATAAGGATAACTCATTATCAGAGAACTCCATGCTAGAAATACACATTTATCATTAACTCATAAAAATTAATTATGAATAAGAATAATTCAGGTACTCAGTGTCAGGTAATTATAATCTCAATACAATTCTTATAATAATAAAAATTATTTTTGTAGAAAATAAATCTGGATGCAAGGAACTATTCTGATTCTGTGAAGGTTGATATATTATTTATGCCAATTCCTTTACTAGAAGAAAATACACAGATGTGTCCTGTTCCTAAACACATATTGTCATTTCAGTTTATGTGAATCTCCTGTGACTTGCT
This sequence comes from Sorex palustris, assembly GCA_028565675.1. Taxonomy (NCBI): domain Eukaryota; kingdom Metazoa; phylum Chordata; class Mammalia; order Eulipotyphla; family Soricidae; genus Sorex; species Sorex palustris. The sequence continues at coordinate 27,272,935 of JAOXYA010000009.1, read as the reverse complement.
TAGTATGAGTCCTATCAAAAATGTATCTCAAAATAATTTTTTAATTTTATATCATTTTGATGGTCAGATTCCGAAATTTAGCTACGTTTGCCTCCATATTATACCACTTTCTCACCCCAAATCAACATTAGACTCAGAAAATAATTCATAAAAGGTAGTTATTCATCTTCTCTTATTTAATAATGTATATTTTGAGCTTTATGAGATTTTTTTCTTTATGAGCTTCTAATTAAAATGACAACTATTACTAAAGAAATTTTTCAGGATTCTGGTTAAAGCTGGCTAAACTTTCTTTTTTTAAAAATTTTTTTAGTGACAAACCAAGAGGTACGGTTGTAGACTTACAAATTTTTGTGCTTGGGTTTCAATTATACAATGATTAAGTACCCATCCCTCCACCAGTGCCCAATTTCCACCACCAAGGATCCCAGTATCCCTCCCACCTCCTATCCCAACCTGCCTTGGTGGCAGGGCATTCCCTTTTGTTCTCTCTCTCTTCTTTTGGGTGCTGTGGTTTGCAAAAGAGGCATTGAGTGGCAATCATGTTTGGTCTATAGTCTACTTT
>JAOXYA010000009.1:27128754-27144328 GCA_028565675.1 Sorex palustris | reverse complement strand
TTGAATATAATCTCAGGGCTAGGATGAAGGAGACGTTACTGGGGCCTGCTCGAAGCAATCGACGACTAACAGGATGAGTTGTGATTGTGATTCTACATAAACTTTTACCAATTATGCATAAACAGAAGCATGCTAGAACCTAATCAACTAAACTTTTTTCTCTGGAGAATCACTCCATTAAAAATAATGGCATACAAACATTTCTTTAATATTATAAATTTCTAAGAGAATCCTCATGATTATTGATATTAGTTGCTTAGAAGCTTGAATCAGGAAAGAGTGAAGCAACTTTGTTTCCTGGGAATCTTTTACATAGGATCTATTATTCCAAACTGCATCAAAAGCTATTTTTTGGGCGGTGGGGCAGGAGGGAACAGAAACTAGAATCAGTTCAAATATCTGGGCAGCGATACCTATAAAAGTCTTATAAAATGCGAGAAATAAAATCTTTCATGTATTTTCTTATTCATTTAAGCCACTTTGAGCTGGAAAATAATAATTTGGAGAAAACCAATCTGTTGGACATATATGCACAGAGTTGATGATCTTTACTACATATACACTAAATGAGAATTTCAAAGGAGGGGGCTGTGGAGCTAGAGAGACTGTACTTTTCAAAGTTCCCAGGTGATTCTGATGTGCGGTCATGGTTAACTGGGAACCACAGATATACAGTCTAACAGCTGCTCCTCATCTCCATGGCAACAGAGGGAGAAGCAGCAAGCATTGCTGTGGCATGAAGTATTTAAGCTAATGCGAGTTTGCTTTTAATTACTAGATTTGCATTTGTCATTATAACCCTTTAGTGGATATCTCCTCCTTGGCTATATGCCTAAGATTTCTGTAGCTTTTACCAGGTGAATGCTAATGCATTTGATAATACTTTTCTACATAAACTTTTACCAATTATGCATAAAGAGAGGCATATTAGAACGCAAGTCAACTGAACTTTTTCTCTAGAGACTCACACCATTAAAAATAATGGCATACAAAAGTAGTGCATCTAATTGTAAATACCAACAGTGGGATTAAATATAGAACAAGATGTAAGTGTCCACATAGATATTTGAGACCACAGATCCCTAAAATTCAATAGTTACAAATTGTATTGAACCTGAGTCTTCCTTACTTGGACAACATAGGGAAATTAGTTTATCTGATTTTATTGACAGGGCCAGAATCCTTATTGCTATATTTATTCTCAAAATTATTTTTCTTTCTGATTTTAGACAGTGAATATTTTCCATAAATTATAGGCAGTTGTAGGATTTCATAATGAATATTAATAACTATATAATGCATGGATTTCCTGGTATTTTATCTTCTAATTATCTCTTCTTCCTGCTCTTTTTAAGAATTAGAAACATACTTTTCCCACAAAAGTTTAATGTTTTCCTAGTGTTTCCTAACCAAGAAGCTTCTTGCCTGATTTGATCTGTTTTCAAACATTATGTGCGCGATGTATATTTTGCTATTTATTATCATTAATAATAATGATGAGATGAATAAAAGGTTTTTGGGGTTTTGGGCCATATCTAGTTGTGTTTGGGGGCTACTCCCAGCTCAGTGCTCTGGGGTTTCTCCTGGAAGTGTTTGAAGACCTTGGTTTTGGAAGATCAAAATGAATCCTCCCAGTGATAAATATATGAATGCATCCTTAAAACATTGTTTAATATAATCTTTTCAATTCAGGAAGCAATCAAATTACACCCTCCTCCCTGAGTTGCACAGTTCTGCTTAAGAATTATCTGATGCAAACTAGATAGCCATTATTTTAAAATCACTTCAAAATCATCACAATCTTCTTCACACCTATATTTTCTGCTAGAAAGGAACCAAATACTTTTGCTGCTAAACATCTGAAAACAGAGATTTAAAAAATAAACCAAGAATTTTAGTTGTGGAAGGGAGCAAGGATGTGTACATGGTCTTTGTGATGACTGTGGGTACTCAATGTATTTGTTCAGATCTGGCTCACAGTTTTGTTATGGCTTCTCCGAGGGTGTGTTTTCTATTTTAGGGACAGTGGAATCAATAGACTGAGTGTTAAATCTGTGTGTGCATGCTCTGAGAGAAAGATAAACTTTGTTGTTTGAAAACTATTATGGACTGAATGTGGCCTCCCCAAAGCCATGTGTAGGATGTACATTCCTCAATGTAATGGTATCTGAAGTGGATATTTGGGTGGAGGGTGATTGGAATTAAATCAGGTCATGAGGGTAGAGCCTTACAAATGGGCCAGTTGCTGAGGATATGGAAGCAGGGTGTGGTATAGCCTGAAGAGAGTCCCATGGCTGCCTCTTGCACCCAGACCTTCCCATGCATGCACCCTGGTCTCGGACTCGTAGTCTCCAGCACAATGAAAAATACGTTTCTGCTCTTTGTAATCACCTAAATTGTGGAATTCTGTTATAGCAGCTAAACTGACTATAGGACCAGGGGCCTTAAATTTACTCAAATCACGTAGATGGAGTTAAAGTAACAATTCCATGTTTTTATAAATAGCTTTTGTTTCTGTTGCCTGAATTCAATTCATTATTCACAAAGCCTGAAATAATAAAAAAAGTAAAAAACTGGAATTTAACCTTATTCTTTGACTGAGGGATTGATTGAATAAGCATGAGAGAGAAATTTTTTTTTAAAAAGCATAACAATCTACAGTGACTTGCTCTAGAAGCATGATAGAGAACACACATCCTTTAAAAAGTTCTTTTAGATTGTTTTATGAAGCACTGTAAAAGTGTTTATAAGCACATTATAGGAAAATTGGCAAAAAAATGCAGTAAAATAAAAAGTAGGAACAAAATTAAGCTTAAAATTTACCTACTAGATATATGCACAGTCAATACTGAAATATTCTTTTCCAGTATTGTAGGATAACATTGGTTTGTCCTTTCTACCTTGCTGCAGGGAGCTTAGGTTTATTGGGTTGCTCCCATCACAGTGTTTCCATTCCTCTGTGTTTATTTGGAACTTCTTTCTTTGCGCTCTGTTAACTTGTAAATACTGTTTTTCTCTTCTTCTTAAGTCCTTTCCATAGTTAATTCACAGCAATGTTCTTTTTTTTTCTGCTTTTTTTTGGGCCACACCCAGAGATGCTCAGGCGTTATTCCTGGTTGTGCACTCAAGAATTACTCCTGGCAGTGCTTGGGGACCATATGGGCTGCCGTGATCAAACCCGCGAACCTGGGTCAGCCATCTGCAAGGCAAACGCCCTATCCACTGTACTATCTCTCGGGTCGCGCAATGCTCTTTTTGTATGGACCTAGGAAAACAGTTAATGCTATGCTTTTGTAACTTGGGAGTTAATGGACTCTCAATGATATTTACCTCTTAATGACTTAAGCCTCAGTTGCCATAACTTCCTAGCACCCCCAAAAGCAGGGTCCCGTCTAGGGACTAGATGGACCTAGGGCAAGTGGTGAGCTATGTGCTACCCTGGCATCGAGATGGGTCTGGGTGAAGTGCCATAATGCTTAACTATAAGTTCAGAGCATAGTCATGGACAAATTTTGTCATGATCCAAAAAGTAATAACTAGATTTGGAATCTGTTAGGCTTAGAAAAGATGATTCTGGCCTGAGCATGGTAGTTTGAGTCCGTGGCAAGATGTTCCCAGGAGAGCTATCCTACAAGCCTCAATGTATCTCTTACTGTGTTCATACAAAAGCAACTAATATTAAGAACCAGAATTAATATCTTAGTTAAGATGTTAATTAAGTTATTGGACCAAGGAGAAGAGGAATACCTCCAGGTGGTGTTTCAGCCCTTGAGACTGATAGGCATTCAGGAAGGGCTTTCTTATGTTGATTTTGTTGCTGGACTGGGTGTAGTGTCTGCCACCAGTACTGGGGAGTTAGAGAGAGACGAGTGGGAGTTGGAGAGATGAGAGAGTTGGAAAGAGAGAGAGAAAGAGAGAGAGACAGAGAGAGAGACAGAGAGAGACATAGAAAGAGCCCAGGTTGTGAGAGGGAGCATGGAGAGATGAGCGGGAGAGACAGGAGATGGGATTGAGAGGCAGTGTGAGACTAGGATGGGGGGTTTAGAGAGACTGGAACAGTCTCGTGGGGAGATTGAATAAATGGCAACTGATCATCAACCCGCTTGGCTCTCGTTTTGTCCACCATCTGCCCCACAGCTCAGGCCATCCTGGCTGGGTGAGTGGAGGCCCACCCCAGAATGTGGGTGGCGAGGGGGGAAAACCACTGGGGCTTCCCTAGCAGCCCCCGAGATTATATACAGAATTAGGTTTTTTGTTTTCAAGGGCAGGGGCTCCTAATCAGTGCTGAATGATCGGCCAATTGGCTGAATAATTCAATGTTCAGACTGCCGATTAAGCATTGCTCTGGCACAAGGGTGCTGGGGGTTACCAGGGAAACACCTGGTGGTGCTCAACGGCCATTCGATGTGGATCCAGTATGGGGTCCTCAGCATGCAAGGCCTGCACATCTGAGCTACTTCCTGGGCCTTAGGATTCTTTTGAAAAAAAATAAACTATGTATCTTAGGTAGGCATAATAAGAGTTAAAAGCTATAGAAATGTCATTTCCTTGCTGGTGGATTAATGTTTAATAATGTTTATTTCTAGGTAAAACATAATGAAAGACCATGGTGTAACTTTAAGTTTACATTGTCTTTGAATTGCCCATATTCAGAATTTGTCCTTCACTAGTGACCCACTGCTGCAAAGCTGTTTTCAAGGGATAACATCAAATGCAAAACAGAGGTATTTGTCAAATGCAAAGGTACTTATCACAGAATTGCTTATTGGGAACTTGTGAGCTAGAGCTGGCAGATTCATATAATCAAATGCTACACAGCCATTACAATTATATAAAGATTTTAAAATAGTGTGTGAAATGTTTATGAATTAATGGTTAACAAAATATGAAGGTTTCAAAATTTATTGAAAATATGGTCTCAGTTATTCTTTTACAAAGTCACTGTAGAATTACATCACAAAACGAAAGAAAGGAACGTTCTGAGAGCTGGAATCTTGGTTTAGTCTGATGATGCTGCCTTATTTTGCATATTCAAGCGTTTTCTACTGGAAACATGTATTTCTTTCATAGCTTGATTTCTGAAAACAAAAAAGCAGCTTAAGTGATATTACCTTGTCCTATTTTCTAGGAACTTGGAGCCCAAAGGAAGAAATTAAGAGAAACAAGCATCCTTTCCTTAGAACATTTCCTGTGTTTCTAATCGCATGGCAGCTGTTGGCTAGGTAATAGTCTGCTCTGGGTTTTATAGAAGCCACATTTTTTAATTGAGTGCTTTGAAGAGACTTAGGAACCACAGAGAAAGGGAGAGTCGTGGTGCTCTCTCCGGTGGGGTAGCTTGTAACACAGTTTGACACGGTATCAGAGCCAGTTACAGCCCTCCCTATACGTACCCACTTCCCCCAGGAATCTGGGGGCCAGACGCTGGTCCCCAGCAAGTGTGGACATCAAGGCTCTCTCATGGAGGAAGTTGCATGGGGCAAGCACGAGTGGTCTGAGCTGTGACTCTACATGAGCTCTGGGGCTGATTGGCTCTTCCTGCTCCCTGCTTGCTTCGTGGCCAGGGGACCTGGGAAGAGCACAGCAGTGCTCAAGGCTTCCCCTTGGCTTCGTGCTCAGAGATTACTCATGTGGGGGCTAGAAGCAAGCTCCCCATCGGCTCTACTGTCCCCAAATCATTTTTTACTGTTTGGTGCTGGGGAGTATTCTCACGCATGGGCTACTCTTTCCTCCTTCTTTATTATTCTCTACAAAAATTTCACATTGGGCACCCAGGGTTTCCCAATAGTCTTTCTTTACATAGTCCCCAAAAGAGGAGCCTAGTGGCTCCTCTACTTTGGTGGGGGCAGGTAATCTAACAGATTGAGGGATTTACACCATAATGCACCTTTAAAAAAAAGCTCCCATCGATTTTATTCTTTTTATTGGGGGGCAGGGTTGGGGGACTCCCAAGCAGTACTTTGGAGGTTCCCTCTGTCCCTTTTGATTCTCTGCCGACAGGGTGACTGAGTGTTCATGAATGGTATGAGAAAGCTGTGTATGTATACCAGGGGTTTCTCGGCTGCCCCAGAGGTGCTGAGGGACTGGGGGCTGTGCTTGCTAATTTTTTGAGGACCACGTGGTGTAGGGAATGGAACTCAAGTGGGTAAAGGTTCTGCATGTGGCCTAATCCTTGGACTGTATCTGGGATCTGCTTCAGATATCCTATAAAAGAAAGGTCAGGGTTCTCATGGGCTGGAATGAGAGAAGAAAGCAAATCAGAACTTTCCCAGGAAGCATGCAAGTATAACATGAAGATTTTGGAACATCCAGGGAAAAATCATTCCATCCATCTGGCAAGCATGCAGAGCAGGGGTTATGGTTGAGTACCTGATGGGAAGAGCTGCAGAATGCTCTTCTAGAGCTTGGGCTTGGTGTTTAGAGGACAGGTTTGAGCATTGTGAACACTGTTCCCTGTGACAACCAGAAATACAGCAACCATAGACCAGCAAGCTAAGAAAAAGGTGTGCCTCAGTCTGCAAGAGAAAAGTTGCCATCCGTGGCCATTCAGCAGGGTCCCTTGGGCTGAAGCACTGCTCTAGAGGGTATGTGCTGTTCAGGAGCCAGTGTCACTCTTTTTTTCTTGGGCACGATCGACCTCTTACAGGTAAAGCAGGAGCTGACACACTTATTTGTGATGCTCAACACTCCTGCTTGGCAAAGAAGAGCATATGATCTGTTGTGGTGCTGGCACTGACCTTGGTACAGGTGGGTGTTGAGGGGAATCAAACCAGTGGCTTGAGGCTTTCAAGGTGGGTACATTTGTTTTTGGTCACTGAGCCATTCCCTGAACACCTGATCTGGTAATTAATTTTGAAATGTTCATTTATTTTATGGGTATTCCCAGCAGTGCTCACATTTCTGGGGGCCCACTCCAAGAGATCTTCAGCCTGACAGTTTGGGCTTACTGGTGGGATGTTTGAAACAACAATGCCATGCTGTTCAGCCTGGTTGTGTTGATATGGGGGGATGGGCAACTATGGCAAGGCATGTGCACCATCCCTAAGCTGTCAGTCTAACCCTGACCTGGTCATTTTTCTAGTTAGGGTGTGCGTTCGGTAAGCTCGAGACTGGATTCCTGCCTTCATCACCACTAGCCCCACACCTGCTTGCTTCAGTCCTGCTCCTCAAAATCTGCTTTCCCCCGCCACCTTCCAGGGATGGAGAATGGCCAGCCCAGCAGCTGTAGAAGGTGGGACTCAGACTTCAATAACCTAGGAGCCTTTTTTATAGCAACATATACATTAAATGAGTCATAATATTTAAGTTAATAATTTTGAATTGTCCAAAAATTATGTTGAAAAATACCTAAACGGTCCTTGGCAGAAAAGATTCCCCATCCCCGAAACAAGGCAAGTCTTACAACTCTAGGGAACTATATTTGTCTTTATTGAAACAGAACAAAGCCATCCAGTATAAGGTACAGACATCAGAAGCTACCTGCCCAATCTCTGTCCTTAGACCACATATCCAAACCCTAAATGATCAGTTGAACCACAGTTAACCTTTGGCATCCATTTACCCAGATATGTTTAGCATTTGTCCCCTTTCTCATCTGCTCTTCCTGAAAGACACTAAGGCATTCCTATATTTTGAAGTAAGATTGTACTTTATACTAGGTTTAAAAAATTAATTTAAAATGTGTTAATTCAATTATTCATTCTTTAACTCTAATAGTATTGCTGAGATTTCTTTTCATTAACTTAGCAGAAAACCACATCATTATTTTTTTAATTGTACAATTTGCACTTATTGGTATTTCTTAATTTAAAAACACTTGGTAAATTGCTCACTTTCAATTTATATGACTAATTTTACTTTTTTTGTTTTGTTTTTTTGGCCACACCCAGGTGTGCTCAGGAGGTACTCCTGTTTCTGTGCTCAGGGGATCATATGGTATCAGGGATTGAACCCAATCCTCTTGTATGCAAAATGGATGCACTGGCTTAGCCTGCAAAGCTTTGGCCCCTAGTTGTACTCGTTTTAATTATCAGTGCCGGTTGACTGAAAATATGGGAAATAATGTTTATAGACTTTCATATAATCACTTTATATATAGAAGTAAAATCACTTATAACCAGATTTATATTTCAACTCATAGCTAACTTGCATTCCATTGAATTATTTTTTATAAAGTCCAAAAATAGTTTTTTCATATACTTTTTTCATATGACCTGGCACCTGAGCTGCTCAGGAGGCTTGGAATACCTTCAAGAGCCTCAAAGAAATAACTAAGAGGATGAAGAATTTCCAGCTCTGAGCACATCTCTTCCATTCCACTGTTCTTCCTGCATTAACATACGCCTCAGAGACCTGGACCCTATGAAAACAGGATGAGAACCCTATTCGGGTCTCTCAAAGAGGAATAGAAAGAGCTATGCTTGGAGTATCACGCTTCACTCAAATGAGAGAAAGAATCCAGAGTTCAGACCTATATCAACGCTCAAGAATCAGGGATGCTGTCTCGTTTGCCAAGGCATCGAAAATCAGATGGACTGGACATATAATGAGATTTGGAGACAACTGCTGGACTAGAGCCATTACTGAGGATTCCACGGGATATCAAAAGATTGCGTGGACACCCACCTACGAGATAGTCAGGCTTCTTCGTCAAGACACTGAACAATTGGTTTGAGGATCTTTATGTTCCGAGAACAAGCAGATGCCATTGGGCTACGCTAGCACGCAACAGCGATGAATAGAGACGTTACTGGCACATGCTCGAACAAATCGATGATTAACGGGATATCAAATAATCAAGTGATCTTTTTAAAAAATCTTGATCTGCAAGAGATTGTGAACCTGTAAATAAAAAAGGGTAATAAGATTCTGAGTTAACATGATACTCTTGTGGGTTAAATAATTTAATACTGTTTTTTAAAAAATACAATATTTGCATTCTTAATGTAACTTATTAACTCCAAGATGATTTTTATGATGAATACACTTGTTACACTGAAATAGATGAATACAAAAAAGTAGGTTAGTATTCAAAGTAAGTGGGGATTTAGAAGGAAACTTGACTCTGTTCTGTTCTGAAGGGGACACATGCATTTTAGTTGAAAATGGAAAACTGCATATGTATAAAGTTTAGATTTTACACTTGGAAAAAATAGATTTGGCTAGTTTCATAAAAAGAAAAAATTGTTCCATTACTAACTATTCAAATGCTAGAAAAGGACATTTTAGAAATAAATTAAACATCTAACAGTAAAAAATTTTATTTCAAAATTATGTTAGCCTAAAAATTGCAAACTTTTTTCAGGTTTAGAGATTTCTTGATTAAAAAGTTTGTTGCACAATAAAAATGTTGAGATATTTTTCTTAGAAATAACCACAAGTTGGGCTCTGTGCAATATCATCATAATTTTGGAACTTCTTTTCCTGTTCTGTTAAATTTGTGGCTCAATTATTTTAATTCCCAATATGCTATACTTATTTTTATTCTACAGTCCTTTCTGTGTGGTCACGGTTTTAACATTGAGCTCTTGTTCCAAGACACATGAGTGCCAAATGAACTTCAGTAACTCCTAAGAAGACAGCATTTTTCTCCCTTATTCTTTCCTCCTTGTCCTTAAGTAATGAAGCTCTTTGTATAAAATCAAGGAGTTGGCTGTATGCATTTGGGAACAAGCCTGAGAGATCTCAATAGATACATAAAACAGATTTTTAAGTTTACTTCAGTTTCATCTTATTTCTTCCAAAAATGTGTTTTGCGTGCAGTTTCTGTAAATTTATATCATTTTTTGGTTTTATCTTTTCATAAAATGACAAATAGAGGTGAGCACTTCTCATGAGCATGTTAACGTGGATCTTTGGCTTCAATTGATCAATGGGATTTGGGTGCTTACACAAGTCTTCTCATATTTCTTCCAACAATTTGTTTTATTATAGTTGGTCTCTTGCCAGGTGGGCTTCTCTGTAGAAATGGCACACAGAGAGAGAGAGAGAGGTGGGGGATAAATAAAGAGAACAAGAGGTGAGGGAGAGAAAGATAGAGAGATAAGAAAGAGGGAAAGAGAGGGAGAGAGAGAGAGAGGGAGGGAGAAGTCTGGTCAACATGGGAGACACAGCCATTTTACCACTTCATCCCATCATTTTTACCATTGTATTACCTAATAGAAGATCAATCAGTCAACATCACACACAATATGAAGAGAAGGCGAAGGCATTACCTGAAGATGTAAATTCTGGGAGGAAAGAGTCACTGAAGACACCGTGAAAGCTATCAAAGTTTGAGAGCACTGTATTGGGTAGCATTCAAACAGCAAGTGTGCAGGATAACTTATTTACCAGATATTTATGGGAAAGCATTTTAATTGCTCAATGTCAGGGCACAGTCAGGAGATTTAGCTAGAACAAAGTACAATTTGTTCATACAAATGACATTGCAAAGCAGGTCCCCATGTCTGTAGGACTGTAAGATCTCTACATATGGTAATTTCAGCTCAAACCTGGGAACCAGGAATGTAGTGAGAAGAGCTGTGAGTCAGAAGCAAATTTAGAGGCCATTTGAATCTGAAAAGTCTGCTGAACTCTATTGCTTTGTTTCAAGAACCAGGAAGACAAGGGAGATATGGATCTGGAAGAGTCACTGGCTTAGCTTTCAGTACAGAAAAAAGACAGGGCTGAAATGAACCACACAACAGTGTTCTTAACATGACATCAGAATCACTTGGTAACTTGGTAAAAATGCAAAGGCTGTTTGTTATTTCAACAAGCCCAATCTCTGTGTTCTTTATCAAAGCTCCAGGAATTCTGCAATACAAAAGTAGGTTTGAGAATGGCTTGCTAAACTGCTTTATGTTCTCCAAGAAATATGCCACTGACCAATTCATGATAACTGGTTCGCCTGATTAACAAATTAACACTAAACCCTGGCATGGATCATGGCATAAGTATAAATGTGCATCCTTCTAGCAGAAATAGAGAGAAAAAGATGGTTCTAACTAAAAGCATTCCAAAGAAAGGCCTGTGCTTTTATGTTGGAAGAACAAATCATGGCTGGCACTGATTAATAGATTCTGCTTTCTCAGGCTGGCAAAATGCAAAATAATTTCCTTTGCCAGAAATAACAAAATGGACACCCAAGCCAGCATCTGGAAGTTATTCTTAAAGAAATATGGCACTAGCTAAAATAGGAGTGGTGGGTCAATTTCTATTTACCTATTTCACTGGTCCATGCTGACCAAAGGTTAATGCAAATGTAAGCTAAAATTCTCATCATAATTTTAATTCTCTTTTCTCTTGTTACAGCTTGTTTATTTCAAATGTTTGACAAACATATATTAGTGTCTATTAACTAAGACTATATTTTCCAATTATTCTTTTATCAAATAGTCTTGTTAGTAACAAAAAACAACAAATATAATCACATATGTATGTGAGATCTACATAAATGTAAATTCAATAGCAATTGTCAATGAAATGATGATGTTTATCCTGAGATAAGGAAGAGGGCCTGAGGCTTCAAGAGGTAAGGGGAATTCATTATTAGAAAAGGACCAGATTTTCTGTATTAATGTGTTTTCCCAAACACATAGATAGGTTTCTCCCAAAGAAAGTTAATTTCTCAAGAGAACCTGAATTCTTGGTAATAGCCCCCATTTAAATCTTCAAAATAGTTAAGGGTGTGACAAAAGTTTCTCCGAAAACTATACAGTCTTGATTGAATTTAGCAAATTACCCAGATTTCCAAACGCTATGTCTTGGGAAAGTCAGTTTTAAATATCTACATATCTTTTAAATATCATTATTTTTAGTTCCAAATGATGATATTCATTAAAATATAACTTGATTGTTTCAGTTGAAGAATAAGCAGACACCCATATTTCAATGGGAGAGGAATATATTTATAAGAATTATATTTATGAGAAAATTAGGGTCAGGGAGATAGTACAGTAGGTAGAACATTTATTTTGCATGGGCCTGACCCGAGTTTGATCCCCAGGACTCAATATAACACTCTAAATCTTACTAGAACTGGTTCCTGAGCACAGATCCATGAATAAGCCCTGAGAACTACTGCGTGTAGCACCAAAACCAAAAATTAGATTAGTCATTCCCTGAACCTCTAAGATAGATAATTAGTTATTCTATTTTACATACCATGAAAAATTAAATCCAAGAATTTTTCAGCCATATTATGTTTTAAAGCCCCAAGGGACCCAGACCTGGCAGCCAACCTCCACTACCCAATCACCGCCATGCTCCAGGCTGCTTTCTGGACACATCATAAGACATTTCCTACCCATTTTCCATAATTACCACACCATGTTTGATGGAGTTCAGACAGTAGACAACAAATCATAGAGAGAAACATATTATCCCACCTGCAAGGGCAGAGCCTGACAAGCTCCCCATGGCATATTTGATATGTCAAAATCAGTAATGACAAGGGGTCTCACTCCCTTGACCCTGAAAAAGCCTCCAATAGTTGGGAAAGACGAGTAAGGAGAGGCTGCTAAAATCTCAGGGCTGGGACGAATAGAGACGTTACTGGCCCCCTCTTAAGTAAATCAATGAACTACAGGATGACAGTGATAAAGTGATACATTGATTATGTTTTAAGTAGGAGGAATCACAGAATGGAATACATCTTTAAAGGAGGAACGCTGTTTATTAATATCTGAGTTATATCAATTACTGAATATGAAACAACTGGAGTGATAGCACAGTGGCTAGGGCATTTTCCTTGCATGAGGCTGACCCGAGTTCAATTTCTCCATCCCTCTCAGAGATCCCAGCAAGCTACCAAAAGTATAACACCCACATGGCAGAACCTGGCAAGCTCCCTGTGCATATTTGATATGCCAAAAAGAGTAACAACAAGTCTCACAATGGAGATGTTTCTGGTGTCCACTCGAGCAAATTGATTATCAATGGGAGGGCAGTGCTACAGTGCCATTGAATATGAAAACTTATCAAGCACCTCCTTTTTTAAATTATTTCTTTGTATGTATATCCATAGATCACCTAATTTGAAAAGTATCTTTGGAAGTAATGCAAGTAAAATGTTCAGCTCACAGTAGTTGCTCAATAAACGACTATGTTGGAACATTGGTTTGTCCTTCCTGCATAGCCTCAAGTAGTTCAAGTAGTTCAGGCTTATTGGGTTGCTCCCATCACAGTTCTCCCATTCCTCTGTATTTATTTGTAAACGTCTTTCTTTATGCGCTGTTGACTTGTAAATGTCGTTTTTCTCTTCTCCCTAAATCCTTTGCATAGTTTATTCAGAGCAATGTCCCTTTTGTATGGACATAAGAAGATATGCTTTTGTAATGTGACTCTCAGTGATATTCTCCTCCTGGCTATCTTTTCTCTCAACCTAAGCCTCAGATGCCCTTACTTCCTAGCATCCCCCAAAGCAGGGTCCCAACAAGGGACTGGATGGAACCAGGGCAAGTGGTAAACTATGTGCTACCCCGACATAGAAATGGACCTGGCCAAAGTTCCATAACGCTTAACTATAAATTAAGAGCTTGATTATGGACAAATGCTGTCATGATCCAAAAAGTAATTACTAGATCCGAACCCTGCTAGGGTTAGGAATGATTAATCTGGCCTGAGCACTGTAGTCTGAGTCTGTGGAAAGACATCCTCAGGAGGGCTACTCTACAAGCCTCCATATATCTCTTACTGTGTCCATACAGAAATAACTAATATTAAGATGTTGATTGAGTTATTGGACTGAGGAAAGGAGAAAAACACCTTAAGAGGTATTTTGCCCTTGGGCAGTCAGGAAGGGTTTTGGAATACCCCTAGATGGTGTTTGTGCCCTTGAGCCTGGAAGTCAGGAAGGGCTTTCTTATGTTGATTTGGCTACATGATTGGGTGCAGTATAGGCCCAGAGTGCTAGAGTTGGAGAGAGAACAGAGTCGGAAGAGAAGAGAAAAGAGCAGGGCAGCAAGATAGAGTGTGAAGAGACTAGCAAGGGGTCAAAGAGAGAGCAATGTAGAAGAAGAATACAGGAGCAGGTTTGTGGGGAGAGAGAGCCCAGGCTGCCAGATGGAGCATGGAGAGATGAGCAGAAGAGACAGGAAGAGATGAGAATGAGGGTCACCGTGAGACTAGAATGGGAAGCTCAGGGAGACTGGGGCAGGCCCGTGGGGAGAATGAAATAAATGGCAACTGATCAACCAACCGCCTTGGCCCTTGTTTCCTCCTTCCATCTGCCCCATGACCTGGGCCACTCGGGCTGAGCAAGTAGCCCGTAGCCCCTTAGAACCCAGGTGGCGAGGGGGAGAGCCTCTGGGGCCTCCCCTGGCCGTCTGGAGTTTATACATATTACTATCATTAAGTACTGATAATTCATAGCTCTAGTTTATAAATATGCATTATAATCACAATATGTAATATTGCACAGAAATAATATCCATCAGTGTTTCCTGATTTTCTGGTGTTATTTATTTATTTAGTGGTGGGAGGATTTGGTGGGGTAGTGTTTTCCAAGAAGTACTCAGGAGACCCAGGTTCTTGTGCTTGTTATTCTCAACCAATGAGGCTAGCCACTCAATGTGAAGGATGCAGTGATGCAGTGAGGATGCAGTGCTGCCTAGGTTCTGTGAATTACTGGGATTACTCCAGCAGTGCTTTGGTGCCTCCATGGTGGGCCTTGGCAGTACTAAAACTGCACTCGTGATACCATGTGGTCATTCACTAGCAAGCAAGGCCAGCATTTTAACCCCTATACTATCTCTCCAGTCCTGATTTTCTCTTTTTAAGTATGAATTTTAGTGTATTAATTAGCAAAATTAATTCTGGATTTGCAGCCACACAACCTCTTATAGTCTAGCCCACTGATGTACCTAAAGCAGTATACATGTATTTGGTTTTAGCATACTTGCTTGTATTCTCTTATATAGATTCTCTGTCCCTCTCGGAGAGCACAGGAAGCTACTTGGAGTATTCTGCCCACATGGCAGAGCCTGGCAAGCTCCCCATGGCGTATTCAGTATGCCGAAAACAGTAAGAATAATGGGACTCATTCCCCTTACCCTGAAAGAGGCTCTAATACCGCACCATTGGGAACGACGAGTACGAGAGGCTCCTAAAATCTCAGGGCTGGAACGGATGGAGATGTTACTGGCACTCACTGGAGCAAATAGATGAACAATGGGTTGACAGTGATACAGTGATACAGTGATACAGTGAATTTTGGATTCAGCTTTCCAAGTTTTGCCATTCACTAACAACATATCCTTTGGTGATTTAATAGGTAATTTATTTAAACTTTTTGTCTTGTTTTTCTCATTTCTGAAGTGGGGATAATAAAGTTATACCAAACTTATGGGAAGGAGTAAATTTATTCCTATAAAGTCCTTATGAGAAAAAGCACCCATATGTAAGATATTTTGGGAATGATTTCTTTTAAAAAGGAGTGCCATCAGGGAGTATGGTGCCATCAGCAGGCCTGTGAGGTGAGTGCATCAGCAGATGATGCAGATACCCCAAAATTGCTGCTGTGCCTTTGGCCAGATTCCAAAAACTTGGGGCAAAGTTTAGCAAGAAAGTAAACAGCCAAAAGTTAGTTATTGTG
>JAOXYA010000009.1:26937617-26947785 GCA_028565675.1 Sorex palustris | reverse complement strand
AGTACAGTCCTGCTGGTTTTCCATTGGGATGGAACCTTGCATTCAGACAGGTAGCATGTGAAGAGCCGAGCCAGTGTGTTGATGAGTACGGATGGCAGATTCTCCAGGTGTTGGGGTCTGACCTTGTCTGGGCCAGGTGCTTTTTGCTTCTTTACTGGCGAAATGGTGTGTTGGATTTCGGAAGGGAGAATGTTGGGAACAACATATCCATCCTGCGGAATTTGGTATGTGGGCAAGTGGACGTGACTATCAAAGATATCCAAGTAGAAGTCACAGATAATCTTCTCCAGTGCTCTTATGGAAGATGTAATAGATCCATCAGGACATCAGAGGACATTCATCTTGGTCTTCTAGTTGGCGAAGGACAGGGGGGCGTTGTGAATGTTTTTCCTGGCTTCTGCCGCATCTGTCAGCACTGTTGCTCTTCTCTCTTTGAAGTCTTCCTTTATTGCTTCTCTGCACTGCTTTGCGAGCTCGGATGTTAGCTTACAGTTGTCTGAGGCTTGCGCCAAGCCATGTTGGCGAATAAGCTCAAGAGATTTCAAACACGGGCATTTTTTGTGGCTATCTCTCTCTTGGCATCCCTTGCACAATCATGGAGGTGCTGAACCAGTTGATCGTATTCTTCGTCAATGTTGTCTATTATGGCATCTTCCCATGTTGCCGCAATAGTGCCAAAGAGCTCCCAGTTGGTGGTTGTTCTGGGAGTTCTTTTCTTAAACTTTGCAGCCCTTTCTCCCCGCTCCATGAAGTAGAATTTTGCACGAGATGGTGGTCCAATTCCATTTGGAATTTTGGGACAACAGTGACATCGGTCAGGCAAAACCATCGATTGAATATAATGTGGTCAATTTCATTGTGGAACCGTCAACCAGAGACTCCAATGTCCAATGTTTAGATTCAGCCTTCTGGAACTGTGAGTTACCATGGATGGTCTTGGTCGACATGATGAACTCCGACAATCTCTCACCCTGTTTGTTCCATTCTAGACCATGGGTCCCAATGTGGAGTTCTTCGGCTGATCTTCTCAGTCCTATCTTGGCATTAAAATCACTGACAATGATCTTGTAGAAGGTGTGGTCTTCTTTATAGAACTTCTTCAGTTCCATGTAGAACTTCTCAATTTCTCCTTCATCATTATTGGATGTTGGTGCATAGACAACAAAGATAGAAACTGCCAGTGAGCCACATCTATTGAAGTATAATCATTCGATTTGGGTTGTTAGGCATTCAAATGAATCAATATTTATGGCCACGTTTGTGTTGCCAAGGACACCGACACCACCGATGCCTCTTTTTTTCATGTTCCAAGGAACAATTCTTCCCCAGTGTCAAAAACGGCGTGATGTGATTGATGCCTTCCCATCTCAGTCAGACCAATGATGTTGTACTTGATCTTATGTGCTTGCATCCTAGATGGATGCATCTGATGTCAGTGTACATGCATTGAAAATACAGAAAGTCATTTTGTCATCATTTTGGCAGTCTAGTTCAGCCCTGAGATTTTATCAGCTTCTCCTTCCTCATCCTTTTTAACGCTGCCATATTGCTGGCTCTTTCAGGGTCCGGGAAATGAGACCTATTGTATTTACTGGTTTTGGCATACTGAATATGCCACAGGTAGCTTGCCAGTTTGTGCTCTATGGGCAGAACACTCTCGGTAGCTTGCCAGGCTCTCCAAGTGGGATAGAGGCTTTTAGGTTGGCCTCTAATCATCCCTGCAGGTGTTCCCATGGTTCAAAGCATATTTGAACCACATCAAATATACTGCAGTAATCTTATATTAAGTATCTTATGAAGTGGCCTCTCGGTGCAGAAAGCGTCCTGGAGCTTGGCGTTGGCTGGGTAGTGAAGGTAGTGGAAGTAGTGGAGGTATCCCGGGGTGCTGGAAGCAGGCAGAGGATCTCTGCTCCTGGGTCCACTGAGCCTGGAGTCCATGGCTGGAGTGTTCTGCTTTCCCGGCTCTGTGGGGTTTCACCCATACATGAGTCTCGGCCCGAAGGTCCAGAAAGCATCCTGGAGTGTGGCATCGTCTGGGTAGTGGAGTTAGTGGAGGTCTGCCAGGCTGCTGGAAACAGGCAGATTTCTTGATAATAATATAAAGGTATCTTCTAATCCATGGCTTACAAAAGAGACCAAGAAAAAGCATTTTATTTTATTTTATTTTTTTATTTTGGTGAGTCACACCTAGTGCTTCTCTGAGCATTCTCCTGCTTTTGTGTTAAGGGATCACTCCGAGTAGGGCTCAGGGACCATGTAGGGTTCTGGGAAGCACCCCAAGTCAGCCATGTGCAAGGAAAATACCCTATCCATTCTCTAGTCCCAGAAAAATATTTTGAAAATGGAAGCAAAGCAGAAATTATAATACATAATGATATTTTATGGGTTGTAGCACTAGCACAGCGGGTAAGGCGTTTGCCTTGCATGCGGCCAACCCGGCTTCGATTCCTCCTACTCTCTTGGAGGGCCTGGCAAGATACCAAGAGTATCTCTCCTGCATGGCAAAGCCTAGCAAGCTTCCTGTGACGTATTGGATATGCCAAACACAGTAACAAGTCTCACAAAGGAGACGTTACTGGGCCCGCTCAAGCAAATTGATGAACAATGGGAGGACCATGCTACAGTGCTAATGTTATTTTATAACAAAATTATATTTAAAATTTGTAATTGTTAAAGTAAAGTAAATGTAATTATGAAGAAAACTTTGCTTGGTTTTTTTTAAATCCGCATTTGAGAATGAAAGTCATGTATAAAACACATCACCTAACTTTAATGGGGCCAATGTAATTATTCTAATTAGAAGCAATTGCAGTAAAATACATCTGAGCAAAATTTTAATCTCTGAACTAAATGAATTAACTATGAATAAAATAGTATACTTGTGTGTGCACCTACACCATTTTATTAGATGATTGCATATATGAACAATTAGATATATAGTATTTGTTTCCTGATCCCAAAAGCTTTCTGTCATATTTTCTTCAAGTCCATCAGATAGAAAAGAAAAAATTCATTGTTGCAGACGTCAGGCCAGTGACCCAGGTGAAAAGAGAAATGAAACAAAGCTTCTCTGATAGAAGAGCAAGAGCTTTCTCATCATTCTTGGCCAAGCTTTGAGCCATTTATAAAAAGTGATTTGTTTTCTGAGAGGAAAAATCATCCAAATTACTCAGTGAAGAAAACACAATTGGGAAACTGGAATCTAGAAAGATAGATACCTAGATATGTGACTTTTGAATCATTGTATATGACATATCTAGATGCTAAGAAATTGCAAGGGAATTTCAAAAGGCATATAGAATTCCCAGTGGTGTTCCTTATTTCTCGATTGCTTTTACTAGAGAAATATACCTTTTAAAACATTATTGTAGATACTTCCTTTATATATTTTTAGCAGCTTTTTTTAAACAACAAACTGTCAATGGTTCTTTTTGTAGACACAGAAAGCATCCTATTAATCTTTGATTGTAAATTATACTGGCTTTACTAACTGAATTACTAGATCTTGAAAGTTTTATTTTTTGTTGTTTTTCATTCACCTCCTTCTTTTTTATCCAACTTGTTCAAATGTGCCCTCAGACTCTGAAAAGCCTGTGTCTCTCATTTCTATATCCATGCTTCTAAATGAATCATTTGCCAAAAATTAATCCTGGAGAATTTACTCATATTGAAATCATGCAAATTCTAAACTGACTTCCAAGGGCACAAAATAATGGAAGAAAAAAACAAAAAACCAAAACAAAACAATACAACAAACCCTGACAAAATGACAAAGTTAATGAACATTTAAGTTGAACAATAAAATCACAAAATGTTTCTTAGTGTTTTACACATATTCACTAAAATTAAACCCAACTTTGGGTAATCTGTATATAAACATTTGTTTTCAGAGTAAAAACATAATTGAGATTTTGAGGTCAAACTTGAAAATAAAAAGGTACTCTTTAATACATTCATATGTTGTTTAAATAAATTCTTTCCTGATTCATTTGTTGTTGAAATCAGTTTTTCCCAAGTGAATTTCAAAGAAAATCTTGAAGAATAAGCACAGACATTTTGAGAGCCATTAAATATATTTTCAGATTAGTTTTGGATGAATGCTTTTTACATGAATACTATGTTTAGGTTCTTAGTACTAAAGGTCATTTCATAAGCACTGGATAATACAGTGATTTATGCCATTTTTAGAGAGCTCACAATTCTCTTTCTATCTCAAAGGACTTATTTCTTCCTGAAATTGACAAAAGGAAATTATACCCTTGTTATTATATCTTTATAATGCTGAACTCCAACACATTCATGTTTTGTTCTATCTTATTTAATGTCTGCATAGTTTAAATATAGCCAGTCATTATTATTTTTGTTAGTACATATTTAGAATTTCATACTTATTTTATAATCATGTAATTTCAGAAATAATAATTGATAAACACAAATTCTTATAAAGTATTTACCAGTTTTAAGGTTATTAACAAAATAAACAAAGGCAAGATTAACTTTGGAATAAGTTTTATGAAGATAAAAGTAGAATAAAGTTAACAAGTTTCTTAATGAAAATAAAAGCCTTTCAGTCACTTTATACAAGTTATGGAGCTAATATAAAACCAGGTTATTTAAGTCTGTCATTTGAGATTGCTTTCTCTATGATTTTGAAGTGGTTTAAAATAAAATAATGAAAAGTTAAAATACTTTTTTGGGGGGATTGGGGGTGAGGGAGCTCCACCAGGAAGTTTCAACTGCTGGGCATTGAGTCAAGCAAGAGCTCCACCAGGAAGTTTCAACTGCTGGGCATTGAGTCAAGCAAGAGCTTAAGGATGCTCCACTCAGCATGAGGATAGCCAGCAGGGCTGTACCAGAGGGGGACCAGGTAATGCTGAGAATCAAATTTCTGCGCTTTCTATAAATGGATCAACATGGAAAGTATCATGTCAAGTGAAATGAGTCAGAAAGAGAGGGACAGGCATAGAAAGATTGCACTCATCTGGGGAATATAAAGTAACAGACTGGGAGACACACCCAAGAGTAGTAGAGATAAGGACCAGGAGGTCTGCTCCACGGCTTAAAAACCGGCCTCACGTGCTGGGGGAAAAGACAGCTCAGATAGAGAAGGGAACATCAAGTAAAGGATGTTGGGAGGACCCACTCAGGTTGAAAGATATGTGCCTAAAGTAGACTATAGACAGAACATGATGGCCACTCCATACCTCTATTGCAAACCACAGCACCGAAAAGGAGAGAGAATAAAATGAAATGCCCTTCCCCTGGGGCTGGGTGGGGTAGTGGGGGATAGGGTGGAGGTGGTGGGAAGGATGCTGGGAAAATTGGTGGGGGAGAATGGGCACTGGTGGAGGGATGGGTAAATGATCATTGTATGACTGAAATGCAAACACGAAAGTTTATAAGTTTGTAACTGTACCCCACAGTGATTCACTAATGAAAAATAGTGATTTTTAGGTATTTGCCTTGACCACTCAAGTATCTCCAGCCACCACATGCTTTTGAGTTTTGAGTCAAATGAGAAAATTGAGGTTCTGGAGTATGTGAGAAAAACAAAACCCAGCTATATAGAATTTGTAGTCTTATATGGAATTGAATTGAATATGTGGAGCTAGGCTGAAATAAAGTTCCAATTTGCACATACCTATGATTCTTTCAAGATGTGTGTGTGTGTTTGTGTGTGTGTGTGTGTGTGTGTGTGTGTGGTGGGGGGGGCCGTAGTTTGGGGGCCACACCCTATGTTGCTCAGGACATACTGCTGAATCTGTACTCAGGGATCACTCTTTAGTTGGGTTTCGGAGACCTTATGTGTTGCCAGGGATCAAATCCAACTTGACTAAATCCAAGGGAACCGTCCAACCCATTGTTCTAGCACTCCAGCTAGAGTCCAACTCCTTCCAAGTTTTAGTGGATCATCCCAGTTGTGTTAATGGGCAGCTACAACATGGGTGATACTGAGTATTGTGTTGTTCTGTTTATTGTTTCACAAAGTATCTTGAATTTCAATACTTTTTTACTTAATTAAACTAGAATCAAACCATTCTAGTGGCATGAGAGATAGAACACCAGTAGGTCATGTGCAAGGTCCTAGGTTCAAACCTCAGGGACCATATTTGGTCCCTTGAATTCTGCCAGGAGTGGTCCTGAGCACAAAGCCATAAGTATGCTCTGAGCACTGTCATGCGTGGCCCCCAAACCAAAACAGCAACAACAAAACTTTGTTACTACATGTCAATAAGACATATACTCATATACAGGTTTTTATTGTTAAATACTTTCACAATTGCAGTAATGACTAATGAAGTCTTTGTTTTATATTTAGTATTTTAACTGTGTGTGTACAAAATGCACAAATATGCATTTATAGGTATTATTTGTTACATTTTAAAAAAATCAGATATTTAAAATACAATATTTTATTTCAGAAAGTTTAGTAATTAGATAAAATGCTTTTAGAATGATACTTAAATTTCTCACTTTGTCATATACTTTAAATTGATAATGAATGTACAGATGACAGGGATAGGTATTCTAATAAATGTTATTGATTATGCCAAAATCTAAACCTATATAATCTTATTAATTATAGAAGAATTAATGTTTTACCTCTATGGATTCTCTTTATTCACCGGGGATTTGAGTATTTCTAAGTAATTATTTTCTCCCCATCATATATATCATGAATATTCATACTAATAAGGTAATTATTAAAGCAACTCATGAATTATTTAATGATGCCCAGATCTGCAATAATTTCACAGAACATTTCAAATTTACTAAGCTTTCAACATCTACCTGAGGTCAGTTAACCATCATAATAATATGTGGTTCTAAAAAATAATGTTTTCTGAAATGTGTAGTTTTCCCTTGAAAAAGTCAGTACAAATCTAATTGCAATGAAAGTATGATTGCATCCTGGTCAGAACAATATTTTTTCTCTTGGAAGTTTAGGAATAGAATGGCAATATAGGTCATGTGGTAGTTGTTCCTTTTGACTTTATCATGGTTATGAATTTTTCTAAGCAGTTATCAAAGGCAGATATTATGCTTCATGATGAACTTTTGAGATTATTCTTGTCATACTACAATATAAGTAGAGAAATATTCGTGAGGCAGGGAAGAGAGCATTACACAACAAAATTTGCTGGTTCTTCTCCCCATTTTCTAGCAAGTACACAAAGTTGTGAGTGTGTGACTATATGAAAATCCTCTTCCTTTTAGATTTAGGTAAGGTGCAGCAGGAAGAACAGGAAAAAAGGACACAAATTTTGTTAATGAGAGTGTATATAAATTTTCACTTTCATCTCTAATATGTCTACTAGATCTTAGAATTATAGGGACATTCAGTGAATTAATGCCCATTAATCACTTAACATGTTTTCTGACAAGATAATGTAAATTTAAGGAATTCATCATTTGGGTTCTAATCATCACCCAATCTCATGTTGGAGATTTAGGGGATGGAACTGAACTCCCTCAACTACAAATTTCAACTATAATTTTATCAGTTATGAAATCGTTAAAACAATAGCATTACCTTGTGTGATGTTTTAAAGTGCGGAATAAAGGTATGGAGCTCAGTGTGTCTGCTTCTGCTTCTAAGTGTGTGTGTCTATTTACTTCAGTGAATATCATACTTTAAAATTCTTTAACTCTTGTCATATGATTATTGCTACTTTCCCCCTTTTATGTGATGTGTCTAATAGTAACTGGATTGGTACGCATAGTTTAGATTTGTTGTTTTGGAGCCACCCAGAAGTACTCAGTGCTTATTTCTTGCTCTGTGCTCTTTGATTCCTCCTGGTAGTGCTCAGGGACCAAGTGAGGTGACGGGGATTAAACCTGTGTTTGCTGTGTGAAAGCAAATGCCTATACTCTCTGCTATTTCTCTGGCCACTAATACAGACTTTGAAGGCAGACCATTAATTTAATGAATAACCTAACAATATTTGGAAGATGGAAGTGTAATGAATATAAATTAAAATTACTGGAAACTTCACATTAAATTACTCAAAGTACCATTCTGAGTTATTGAGTGATTTTCCAAACATATGCCTCATTACATAGGAGACATTTATAAAATGTGGTATTCATGTAGAATTATTTTATATAATTTATTTCTTCTGAAGAGCATAACATGAAATTTGGGGTTAATATTATAGATGATGCTAATTTTTCCTATAATAATAAAAGGAAGAATTTATATTTAGCACTTTTTGGCAGCAATATTTGCAGGTTAACTGTACACACACGTTCAGAAGATTGCAGCATAAAAATTTAATTTATTTAGCCAGTCAATTCTAGACTATTAATTGCATTTCAGACCCATGTTGACTCTGTGAGCATATAGAATTGAATAGCAGAGACTAATACTTTGACCTTAAAGATTTGTATTGATGGCAACAATGGTCATACGAATATTTACATAGATTGAATGATTAGGAGAAAATAATTACAAGGATGGTGGCTAGGAAAGATAGAAGTGATTCATAAGTTTTGACTCAACATTTTCTAGGGTTGATGGGAAAATCTCTCTAAGAAAGTGGCATTTGAGCAAAGAGCTTAAGAGCTGAGGGGAGTAAGAAATGCGATTCTCTGTGAAAAGAGTGCTACCAAGCAGAGAGCTGCAAATGCTAAGCCTCAGGGAGTGTGGACTTGCTGGTTGGGGATTACAACCATTTCTGAGTAATGCATCCTCGCACTGCACACCTCGATTCTGCCCAGAGTCATCAATAACTGGTTCCTATAAAGGAAGCATCTGTCTAGATATTCAAGGTGTACATGGACCTTTCCTGCAGCAGCTGCCAGGGCTTCTGAAGTGTTTTGTTTTTAGTTGTTTAGTTTTCTTTTAAGCATGCAAATATCCTAGTAACAAAAATAGGTGAGACATCTGGTTACTGACTTTCTAATTATGGTTTGCAGGATCATCCCTAACATACATTTAAAAAATATTCTTTTTTTATAGAAGGGAGCAGAAAGTCAGAATAAAAATAACTGGTAGGTGCCAAGGGAATGAGAATGTTTGATGGTTGTTTTGACATGTTATTAATATAACAGGACGAGAATTATTTAATATAGACTTATATGGCTGAATCATAAAGGAAAAGGAAGTGAACATTCTATCTTATAGAGAGTGAGGTATAAAACTACTAAGTAATAGAGTTTGTTATCAATATGAGTATATTGTCTTGCAGGGAATAATTCTTATTAAGAAATTCTTTTTTTTTTTTCAAAAAGAGAGGAAACCTTCTGATATTGTAATTAGAATCAAATGAAAAGTCTTCCAAAATTCTTACTCTTTACCAACACACTAAATTATCTGCATAGCACAGAAGTTTTAAATATAATTACTTTAAAGAAAGAAAATCCATGTGGGAGAATAAAATTTGGTTATAAGTTTTGAAGCATAGAAATAAAATAGCTTGTGACTATCTCTGGATGGTAAGATTCAGAATGATTTTTTTCTCTTATTTTCTGTGTATGTGCTTCACTGCATGTCAGATTTCTTCAAAGTGGCTGATAAAAGAACTTAAAAACAAAACTTTAAAAGCTCTATGTCAAATGTAAATGTTTAAGCAAGATTTCCATATTTTAAAAAGCCATCTTCTATGTTATTCTAGCAAAACTATTGTACATCTTGTCTTTTCTGTGCATTCTTTGAAAATATACGGCCTTTAACATAAACCAACAACAATAATAATGGTAATACAACAGTAATCTCAGGAGATTTACCTGACTCCTGCCAGATTTCTTGAAAGCGAATGAAAGCAATACCTGGCTTGTGTGATTTAGGCAATCAGTTCAGAAACCATTGTTACACAACAACAAGCAGATGTCACTGCAGACTGTGTAAAAACATCAGAACAAAAATGAATAAAATCCAAGTTGTAGTAGAAATAAAATCTAATGCTTAAAGTACATTCTTTTTTACCCTGAAGATGATAAATTTGAAGACGCTTTTGTTTCCTTGTACCATTTCTTTGGACTGTAATTTGTGGTCTGAGAATATTTCCATTTATCTTGACCTGGCAATACAGTTCCTCTTTTCAGGCTCATTAGGTGCCGAGAGTCTGACCAAAACACAGAGACTTTTCAGTTTGATGAAAGGAAGGAAGGAAGGAAGGAAGGAAGGAAGGAAGGAAGGAAGGAAGGAAGGAAGGAAGGAAGGAAG
>JAOXYA010000009.1:26646501-26656747 GCA_028565675.1 Sorex palustris | reverse complement strand
TGACTGAGACTTAGACCCAAAAGCTTTGTAACTGCTCTCACAGTGATTCAATAAATAAAATTATAAAAATGGAAAAAAAAAAGAAATCTTAATGTATCAGAATAACTCTATTTTTTGATTTTTGTTCTATTCTTATAAAGAGATCTCTATAGACTATATATTACTGGATAAATGTTTTTTCACCCTATAAAATATATATTCAGATGCCTAAATGCTCTCTAGAAAGATATAGCACAAAATCAATTATTATTATTTTCAAGATTTTTTTAAATAGAAGACTCAGAAAACCTTTCCTTGTGAAATATTTCAAGTGAAATTTGATTAATTGTCCCTTTACTGGCCTCTGGACTAAATTATGCAACCTAAATGTGTCTTTTTTATAAATCATCAAAAATTTTAAAAATACAAGTATTTCTATAAACAAAACAAATTAAACCTCTTGCTGCCTACTTTACCAAGATTCACCTGAATTTCTAGTGTTTTATAATTTAGAAGTTAATTTGTTTGATACTAGAGAAAATACAGCTTGTCTACAAATTACACAGTCCACTACATAATGCAGTACTTACACACAAACACACACACACACACACACACACACACATACACACACACCACTATGTGCACCTGAAAAGCAATAAAAATGCATAGTTTACAAAATGTACTAGAAATGAAATGTACTAGGATTTAGACAGCCCTTATAATTTTCTACTGAGTTACCACCCACTATAACATTTGTAGTGAATTGCAATTTCCTGAATCACTGCTGGAGCACTACCAGGTTTTTATGGTTCTATATTTTCATATTATGTTTTCTAAGAATGATTATTCATTTACTTAAATGTTCAGTTTTATTCAATAAAAAGAATGATCTCATGAAACCTACCATGATTACCTTAACACTGAAAGAGGTAGTATTAACGGCATTTTCAGCATCTCTGTTTCAGTTTCTAGCCTGCTTACTATGACCTTCTAATTTGGGGTCAGTTTGGGTAACTTGATAAAATGAGAATTTTCTGCATAATCTCAAGACCACAAAGAATTTAATAGCTCCTTACAACATTTACCTTGCAAAAACAAATGAAACTATCTCCATTCTAACTTATACTTGATTTGTAATGTCAAAGATATTTCTTCTAAAAGGGCTCCCAATTTTCATGTAGATGCCCAATTCTCCAATGGGTTAAAAAACAACTCTCCATTTAACAAAAATAAAACTTTTAAAATACATTTTTAGGTGGGTTAATAGTCTTTTTCATTAGGATAAAGGAGCACACACTGAGAATATCTTTCTGCCATCTGAGTAATCAATGATCCAATAAGTCATAAATCTTCTAGAAATTCCCCATGGTTCAATTCAAAAAAACAGTGTTTATTGTTCTCTACTCCTGAGCTTTTATTTTCATGTATTCATCTGGTAAATGTAGAGGAAACTTCCAAGTTACAAGTAAAAGAAATATGAGTAATTTCATATTTATTACTAATAAATGTCTGTTCAAAATCACTATTTTCTGCATTTATGCTAATTTTAAAGAATATAACTGACACCAAAAATTTTTGGTGGGAGGGGCTATAAAAACCAATAATCAGGAAAACAATTTTGTTATGTTAATGATTAAAATATAAACATAAAATATATCTAATGGTTGAAAGGTGCTAGTGAAATTATGTGTAGTCTGTTAAATTTTTATTAAAAATATAGTTGAAAACTATATTATAAAGTCAGGCTTGCAAATAATTATGTCTTCTATGATTAATTCATGTAAAATGAAAATATATTTGAAAATTTCATAAAAATGTAATATAGAAAATCAAGTCACATTCATTTTTGCAGAATTTCTATGAAATATGCTAAAATAATAAATGTTATACTGCTTTTATATAATTACAAAGTTAATTTTTACTTTATTACTTCACCTTACTTATGTATTTGCAGAGTTATGAAATATGAGTTATTAAAACTACTAATACCTTAATTTTAATATAATTTTCATCTTATCAATAAACTTCAAAAATAATTATAGATTGATAGTAAACTTAAATACCTAATGTATTACTTTGAATTGTTTATGTGTGGAAAATTTAAAAAGAGAAAACTTTCATTTAGAAACAAACACAATATGTATTTTGAATCCTACCGATGGTGCATTTTTACGATTATTCAATAGATAACTTCCCTCTTCTTATGACCATGTCTGATTTCTGTATTTCTGCCCTTATCCTCCATATGAGGCAAGCAGATTATTATTACCCAGCACTGTGTGTAGATCTGGCTCACAGTTAATGTCAACAATAACAACAATTTTAAAAAAATGATAAGGGTAAGGTACCCCACTCTGGAGTCATTTACATTCCAGCTCCTGGCTATGTCTCTCTATGTTTGTCTGTCTTTCCTATCATGTTCCCTAAATAGAATAATTTAACCTGGGTGAGTATCACAAAGGTTGAATTCTTCAGGAAAGAAGATGCATGAGGTAGGGTGGATCTTTTGATTCTGTCAAAAGCTGCATGTTCTAGGTATAGGTCATAGCACATATCATTTAAACTTAGGGTCCTAATAGCTTCTTAGATTATCCAGTCATTTTGTTAGCACACTTGAGTCTTCTTACACTTTGCATTAATAATACTTTTAAGGCTTCCTTATTCGATATGTCATTTGCTTTCCATTGTGAACATATATTTTCACAATTTACTTCAAATGATTATTCACTTACTATCCTCAAAATAACTCGCATATAGGATATATGAATTCATGTATACAAATACAATTTCATTTGAAAGTTTTCCAAAAAAATATTCTCCTTATTTACATCTTTTAGTCTTCCATTCATCTCTTCTTTCTAAAATCCTCATTTCTGTAAAGGAAATTATTTTCATAAAGATTTGAGTCATCACTAATCATCACAAACTCCTATTCACATTACCTTCTAAATTAGATGTTCAAGTTGTTTGTTGACAATACACTTAAAGCCTTCATAGTTTGCATAGTTTTTGTATGTTGGCAAAGTGTACAGGATTAAAAATCAATTGTGCAGAAAGTGGTGATTACAATGCGGTCACTTCACTCCTGGTCAGCTTGCCATTATGTTAGCACTGGGGTATGTTCCCAGGGAGGTCAAGATGGGTACAATCTACACGAGCTCTTGAACAGCATGGACACTAATGTCCTGCTGATCTCGCCAAGACAGCTGTCAAGATGCACCTGACAGCTATGTGATCTGCATGGCTGGCTTTGGAGTTGATCCCTGACACCCAGACTTTTGGGAAACTATGGTTCTCAGGAGGAGGCAAAGGTATTTTCTTTCGAGAAAAGAAGTTAGCTTCAACCTGCACAGGTTGAAGGTTTCTTTCTTTCATCACACACACACACACACACACACACACACACATGCGCGCGCGCAAACACACACACACACACACACACACACACACATGCACGCGCTTGTGTGCGCGCGCGTTCTTAAGAGAAAAAGAATAGTATATAAGAATTGTTGCATTAAGGAGAAAATGAGACATGTTTAAGAAAGAATGTGGCTTCTCCAGAGAGAAGAGTGAGCCCCTGTAGTAAGAGATTGCTTACCCGGAAAGGCATATGCCATCTGAATGGGATGTCATAAATATAAAACAAGTTACACAGAGTAGGGTTGTCAGAATTGCCAAATACGCAGGGCCCCAAGTTGCTTTTGGAAATCGACTACAGATCTATTTCGAAACCTTAGTTGTGCTTTCTCTGCAAATAAGAGTCATAGTTAAGATAGACTTAAGTCAAAGGAATTTAAACTCTTGTCTTCCCTGTTCTCTAGTTTTATTAGGGCCTTTGTTCATCCCAGTAAACTATCAAAAGAGGGAGTCTAGTCCTTGGCTTTTGTTGCTTGTGTTTGGATCTGGCTAATTTTCAGGTCGTATCTTGTCTCTCTGAACAATTGATTTTATGGCTTCCTGAAATGTACTCCTGAGGGATCTCCTGACATGGCTGGCTGCCCACCTCAGCTGCCTTTTTCTCCACTGTCTTTGTTTGGGTCTTCTCTGCTTTTGAACTGTCATCCTTGTCCTTTTTCATGTTGGACAAAGACTCCATTTTTCCAGCAACAAATATCAGAATGAAAATGAGATATGGTGTGTGTGGCGGGGGTGGCATGTTGCTACTCTGTCTGGAGATGATCTTGCTTCTCACAGTGAGAGATGCTTTTAGATCTTTTAGTTATTTCATTATTCCATTAGCTAGTTTGTGTCTATGTTTGTATTAGTATGGTTCACTGTTAGCAGTTCTTGGGGCTGACACAAGTGGTGCTTGTTGAGGTTCAAACAATGTCAAAGATCCAGTGTGACACTTGACATATGCTAGGTATTTGCAATACAACTGGAACTATCTCCCTGCATCTTAAAAATGCTTGATGAATTTAATATTTCACTTGGCTTTTTACTTTTTGTGGGAGTATGTATCAATCAAGACATGAAATGACACTGGACCCAGCTTTCACCCTTCCCTCCTCCTGCTCCAGTATCTAAATCTGTATGCACCACAGAGTTAGTTTAATCCTCTGTTTGTTGTAGAACACCGACTTTTATTATGACAGTTAGAAGTGCCCGGAGCCTGTGTAGATCTACTCCTGTGTTCTCCTTGAACACATATTTCACTAGCTTGACTCGATCTGTTGACTTGCTTTTCTGTTTTCCCCTGGACAGGTTAAAAAAACACTTTCTTGGAGATTTCAGGCGGATCTTGATGAATTTTTATAGATATTTCTCTCTTTTAGGAGAGTATTATGACTGGACTAGCTTTAATTATAATTGCTCCTTTCAATTCAAAAATAAATATCAGCGAGAAAGTTTGAAGACCTTGAAATCATGTACCTGTATTTCTGTGACACAGAGAAAGACACAGAGTAAGACACAGAGAAAGAGATGGTTGGGAGATGGAGAGAGGGAAACACAGAGACAGAGGTAGGGAGAGACAGAAAGAGAGAGAAAAAGAGAGACAGAAAGAGACAGACAAATACAGACAGACAGACAGAAACAGGCAGACAGAGAAATAGGAGCAAATAAAAAGAAGCAAAGACAGAGCAGAGAGAGACAGAGAGCGAACACTAGGGCTCTTCTTTTATGGCGACTAAGAATGAATCATTTACAGTTTATTCTAGTCTATTATCTGTTGGTACATTCAAATCATCAGAGTGGGCATTTAAAGTCTTGGAAGAGACCAAAGGAAGAGACCAAAGGTAAGAATCATTTCCACTTGACAAAATTATTGAAATGAACTAAAATTTGTAAAACATACTTTTCTCCTTGAGGGCAGGCAGCCTGTCTTGTCTAGTCATTGTTTGAATTAGTCATCTGTCAAGTGGACAATCTTGTGATATGAATGACTCAACAGCAAACTTGCCTTGAGGTAAGTCCTTTCAATGAACAAGACAGTCCCACCTCCTTATTCAATTACCTCCCACAATTTCCTTTCCAACAAGATGAGTTCAAACTATAGTACAATGATGAGTAATCCTTGTTGGGGGAAAACCCCCCACAAAACTCTATTATCTTCTGTATTACAATTTAAACTAATCTTTCCTTTTATAGCTACTACATCATCCCATTGAGTGAGCACTGAAATATATAGTGAACATAGGGGGTAAGTGAGGTCCAGATGACGTGGTATTATTTCCTTGTACTCTAGTCCATCCACATTTCAAACTTAAGCAAGTTACTGAACTCACACTGTTTTACTCTCCTTCCGTATTTCTTTCTGCAAAAATCAGCCTGTAGCTCCCCCATTGTGGATATTATGTGACTGACAGCTTTTCAAGCAATTTAAACAAAGTAGGCTCTATTTTCTCAATGTACCCCACATGATAAAGATGTACCAAGATAGGAATATAATAGCAAAATGCAGATTAAGTTTTGATCATTGCTTTAAACTATGGCAGCTTGCTCTTCCATCTTCTTAAGCCAATCTTAAAATCCATCTCCTATTTTGAGCTTTTTTCTTATTTTCTTATCTGGTATCATTTTTATGCTCCTCTCACCATTATAGTACTTTGTTAGTATTTCTTATAGGAGTTGTTCTTATTTTAATTAAATAGATGTAGATAGAGATTCTAATACTTATTTATATAGATAACAAATACATTTCTCTATATGTTTGTTCACCTTTTCATTTCAGATGAGTGTTTCTCATGCACAAGGCAGTCTGTAGCTACAGGTTTGCTTAAAATTAAGTGTACTTTATATAACACAATTTGATAGTTGTTATTTTTAAATCATATGTCTCAATAGATACCTTCTCAAGATTATTGGTGATCTTAACTATACCTCTGTAAAGTAGGTATTATCCTTATTCCATATATACCAGTCTTCTCAGAATATTATTTATAAAATCATTATTACTTACCTACAATGAGACAACTACAGGAGTTAGTCCTAAAAATAAATGTTTAGAAATGTTTAAAACAATTTTATATAATCAGTACACGTACAATAAATTTGGATTGTGGTATGAAGTTTTGCTTGTTTTCTAATTTATTAGTGGAGGGTGCACTCCTGCAAGGCATTTAGCATAGGAGCACACTTTCAAAGCTTAGGAAATCATGCATTTCCAGAGCTCTAACGCATGTTTTCTGTGTACAAGTATATGCTCAGAACTTAAACCATCTTCCTACTCCCAGTATAGCTTAACTTTTATATACAAATAGATTTACAATTGACAATGTCAGAGAAATAGTTTATAATACTCTGATTAACAAACTAATATAGATTATAATATTTTATCAAGAAAGTGTTATCACACACAAAATTTGTCACTGTCACTGTCACTGTCCTCCCGTTGTTCACAATTTGCTCGAGTGGGTCCAGTAACATCATGAGAGTTGTCACTGTGTTTGGCATAACGAATATGCCACGGGTAGCTTGCCAGGCTTTGCCATGCGGGCGCGATACTCTCGGTAGCTTGCCAGGCTCACTGAAAGGGGCGGAGGAACTCGGGTCGGCCATGTTGGCTGCATACAAGGCAAACGCCCTACCTGCTGTGCTATTGCTCCAGCCCACACAAAAATTATGAGCTGGATATCAGAGTTCTTGACAATGATTTTTAAATATGCTTGGTTAAATTAAAGCTAGTATATTTAACACAAAACTCTCCCTTGCTTATTTTTAATCTCATAATCAGTGCTCAGGAATTCAGAGTCCCCACAGCGATTCTGTGTCAACTGGCCATCAGATTCAGCACAAGGCTGAAGATTGATGCCATGCTGTGTTGGGGTACCGAAATCCACCCCAATGGTGCTGGTACCTCCAGGGTCATACATGGTGGTACTCTGGGGTCTTCTAGAATTGCACCTATCAATTTTCAGAAGCCCATGTGACACCAGGAATAGAACCTTGATTGTCCACATACCTCCTATTTCCCAACTCCAGATTTTCCTTTTATATCTAAAACAAAATTTTATTACAAACACCTTTACTGCATCCTGTAGAATGATAGATGTGAAAACTGTTCACATTTTTTATTAACAAGATTATATTGTTTGCAAGACTAAAAGTGTAAATATACTGAAAGTGTTTACTGTTAATATACCACTCCCCTCACCAAGATAACAGTATGTTTGAAAACTTCTTCTGAGAATATTTAAGGCACAAATTAACTCGTTTCCACCATAAACTAAACCAACCACTACTCAGTATTGGACAACGTCAAAACTGTGGCCATGGAAAATAAAACCTATTACTAAGCTGCTTGAGGGTGAGGGGGCGGGAAACCAGACTTGAGGGGACAGGAACAGTGGAGGAGGGTGTGGGCACTGCAGTGGCAGGGTCCAGTAATTTTGTACATGTTGATCATAAAGTTTAACAAAAGTTTAACTACCTACACTGTCATAAATAAAACTAAAGTGAAATAAATAAGGAAATAAAATAAACCTTTTCTAAGTTTTATTTTATTTGTTTGTTTTTGCTTTTTGGTCACACACGGTGATGCACAGGGGTTACTTCTGGCTCATGCACTCAGGAATTACTCCTGGCAGTGCTCAGGGGACCATATGGGATGCTGGTAATCGAACCCGGGTTGGCTGCGTGCAAGGCAAACGTCCTACCCGCTGTACTATCTCTCCAGCCCAGGGTTTGCACTTTTGTTTTGTTTTTTTTCTGGACAGGAACAAACCCTAGATTTGAGTCTCTGCCTCTCTGTTAATATGTGTATCCCATTGAACAAAAGAATGGACTTTACTGAGCATGCATTTCTTTTTCTAAAAAGGTGAGTGATTGATCACAACTCACTGCCAGTATAAAATAAACCCGTTGAGGGATTGAAGAGAGTACAGCAGTTACATGCAGCTGACCAGAGTTCGATGCCTGGTACCACATATGATCCCTCGAGTCCCACCAGGAGTGATATCTAAGCACAGAGCCAAGAGAAAGCCCTGAGCCTTGCCAGATGTGTTCATAAATGTCCCTAAAACCAAACAACAGCAGCACCCCCACCCCAAAAATTAACCAAACAAACAAACAAAAAAAACACAAACAAAAAAGCAACTGAGTGAATTACTTAGTACGGTGCCCAGTACTAGCTAAATATTTAATAAATGTTTGGGGGACCCACCTAGAGGTGCTCAGGCTATTCTCAGATCAGTGCTCCAGGTACCATGTGGTGGTAGGAATCGAACCTGGCTCTCACACATGTAAGGCACGTGCTCTACCACTTGGCCACATCCTCAAGCTCCCCCACTGCACTTCCTTTAAGAGAGACCCACTGATGAGCACCCTCTGCCAGAGCCGCTGTGTGGCGGGGGTGCATGGCTCCCAGGCTGCATTTGCCTGCAGCGGACACTCACCAAGCCCCTTCATGGCCTTCCTCAGGTTCTGCGCATCTTCAACGGCATTGAATCCTGGGGCAGCTCTGACAGTCCCTCCTTTGGTTGCCTGGGTACAAGGAGAAACGCTGTGACTGAGGGAGCATCTCATTCAGCACATAGTCAGGTGCCTCCCCAGGGGCCCACGCTAATCTAGGTGCCAAGGAGAAAGCAGGCTCTTCTCCAGCGAGCTCAGGTCCTTGGTCATGGGAAGCAGCGGGCAGTGGACAGGAAAGCGAGTCAGCCAGCACATTCCCCTCCACGCAGGGAGGTGAGGAAGGATCTGGTGCAGGAGGAGAAGCTTGGGAGCAGCTACTCTGAAGACCGACTCTGAGACTGAACAATGACGTGCCTTAGCTGACTGTGCCACAGCTGACCAGGCCACGGATGACCGTGCCAAGGTGTTAAACACAACAGTGTAAGGCTTCTTTCTAGTAAGTGAGCCCAAGCCCTGAGTCACCCTCAGCTCTGTGTCCCTGTTCTGGGGTCCCTCCATCTGTCGTGGCTGTGTTGGACCTAGCTGGAACATGGCACGTGTGAGAATTTCTCTGAGGAGACTGTCTTCCTACATCCTCTCCTGCAGCTAAAGCCTAAGAAATAATCAAAAGACATTTTGCTTCTTTTTTTTTTTGTTTTTTTGGACCACACCTGGCCAATGCTCAGGGGTCACTCTGGCCTCTGCACTCAGGAATCACTCCTTGTAGTACTCAGGGGATATATAGGATGCCAACTCAGGTTGGCTATGTACAAGGCAAGTGCCCTACCTGCTGTGCTATCTCTCTGGTCCCACATCTTTCTTCTTGCCTTCTACAGTAAGTCAGTAGTAATAAGCAAACTGGTGATTTGCCATCAAAATTCCTGCAAGGTCTCACTCAGTCTTTGGTCCAAACACGAGACAGTTTTCTGAGTCAGATGCTTCAGGAACTTTGTTATTGAAAAAGGTGTAGCTGATACTCAAATATTGCATTTGACTTTAAAACCAACTGCATTACTGAAGGACACTTATGTGACTAAGGTTAATATCTGACAAGGTGATCGATAGAGGGATTTGCAAGAATGGCTCAGTTTGTCAATAAGCATTTTTAGTGAGGGCTTTTTTTTCCAGGAAAAGATAAGCTTTAGGGTGAGCCCAAAAGTGTCTGTATTGATTAAATTCCAGGGCACGATGCCCCATTACCGGTGCTGGGAAGGCAGGGATTCCATCGAGACCGGCTTTGTGTGGTCGCAGGCAAAGAGAACAGGAGGATGGGAAAGAACAACAAAAACAAGAGCTGGGAATGGGTGATCATCATAATAGATGAAAAATTTTGTAGTTATTAAAAATAATAATAATAATAATAATAGGCCGGCTGCGATAGCACAGCGGTAGGGCGTTTGCCTTGCACGCAGCCAACATGGCCGACCCGAGTTCG
>JAOXYA010000009.1:26544750-26555332 GCA_028565675.1 Sorex palustris | reverse complement strand
GAATCAAGAAATCCCTCAATGGACCGTGTTTGAA
This sequence comes from Sorex palustris, assembly GCA_028565675.1. NCBI lineage: Eukaryota > Metazoa > Chordata > Mammalia > Eulipotyphla > Soricidae > Sorex > Sorex palustris. The sequence goes on along the minus strand of JAOXYA010000009.1, from coordinate 26,555,298 downwards.
CCCTGGCACCTCATGGTTCCTTGAACATTGCTAGAAGTGGCCCTTTAAGTATAGACCTGGCTTAGTGCCTGAGCACTGTCAAGAGTGAGTTCCCCCAAATAATAGTGTCTTAATGTATAATTTAGCCTACATTGTCACTGATATTAAAAGATAGAAGCTAGAATTTACTGATGTACAGAGTGCTAGATAAACATTCAGAAGCAACACATATCTCAACCATATTTTCTGACTGCTTGTTAAATTCTCTGTTCTAAAATGTAATTAATTAGGATGATCCCTTCAAGGACTCTACAAAAATAATACACTAACCAATGAGCACATATAATTATTTCCTCTTAAGTAAACAGAACAAACTCTTAAGAAAGAAAAGTGGCCTCATTAAAAAGTAGAGATTAATTTTGAGATGTCCATTATAGGAAAAAATGAAGATAATCTCTTCTCATGGGAGTCAGTGAAGTAGATTAAATTCAAATAAGACTTTTTTGGTAATGTACTTATTGTCTAAATTGTTTTTGTCATTGCTTTAAGACACATTTTATTTTAAATGATCTCGATTTCCATAAAGAAGAATGCTATTCTGTAGTAAAATAATTTCCCTACAAAACCTAGTTAAATTCTCTTTCTGAATAAAAGAATATAAAATTTATAAGCAAAATATGTAAAGCTATATCAAAATAGTTTATTTTCTATTTAATAAGAAACACAGATTTCATTGTGAGAGGAGAAAATGGGAAAGGTGCGTTTTTATGAGTAAAAACTTGAGTGAAATATAAGAATATAAATTGCTCTCCCTGTGCTAGAGAGATATTAGAGAGGATAATGTGCATCTTTTGCATGGAGATGGCTCTCGTTTGATCCCAGAAACTATATATGGTCCAATGAGCATCACCAGGAATAAACCCTAAGAACAGAGCCAGGAGTAAGCCCAGGCCCCAAACCCTTCCCCACCTTTGAACATCTTTCTCCTTTCAGCTTCCTCATATTTCAGTAAATTTCTCTTAATTGAAGCACCTTTACTACACATACATAAATACACACATGCACACACACACAAAAGATCAAGAATCCAAGACTGTTCTCCTGTATGATACTGGAGAAACAGAGTTAGCCAAATTGGGACAGTTTGAGAAAAGTCCCATAATAAAGCCTCCTTGATAAGAGAAAGAGAAAGATTCTCCATCTTGGAGATCTGCCTGCATCTTGATCTGAGATGTACATTTCCGTTCTTTCACTCTATGATGCATCCTCTAGCTGGAGACTCACCTTCATCTCAAACCAAGATCTTTACTCTTGGCTGCTTCACTTCTATGGAAACCATTTTTCTCTTTGTTTCTATCTCTGTCTTTTCTCTCTCTCTCTCTCTCTCTCTCTCTCTCTCTATCTCTCTCCCTCCTATTTTTCTTAATAAATGCATCTAAATATAACTTTTTTGAGAGAAAACTGCAGAGATATATTACAGGGGTTAAGGTGCTTGTCTTATACATGACTATCCCTGGTTTGATATCTGAGACCACTTACTACCAGGAGTGAACCCTAAATATAAAATCAGGAATAAGCCTGGAGGTAGGTGTGACCTTCAACCCACACCTGCCTAAATAATTCAAAATAAATCAAAATTCAAAAGTACTAGGACACACTAATAACACCGCATTTGTGTGTGTATAAAATCAAACCATTTAAACATAACTTCATAATAAAGAAAAACTTTAGTGACTACTAGAATTTTCTGAAGAGTTAATATCCTCAGAACTAAGTTTATGGGGGAGAGGGTAGAAGGATAGATAGGAGCAGTTGTAGGGACATTAGTGGAGGGATACAGGTGCTCTGTTCATGGGCGTGTTGTTTGAAAATATGTATAATACGTATGCAATAATGATTAGTAGAACTTTAAATTACAGTACCTCAAAAAACAAAATAGTGATGAAAAATAAATATAACATTAATCTATGAAAATATCATTGATAGCATTCTATAAAAGCTTCTTTAGGCTTCAGTGGAATTCAACCTAGTTTTCTGTTCATTGCAAAAAAAGAGAAAGAAAGAAAAAAAGAAAGAAAGAGAGAAAGAAAGAGAGAGAAAGAAAGAGAAAAGGAAGGACGAAAGAAGGAAGGCAGGAAGGAAGAATGGAAGGAAGGAAGGAAGGAAGGAAGGAAGGAAGGAAGGAAGGAAGGAAGGAAGGAAGGAAAGAAAGTGAAAGAAGGAGAAAGAAAGAAATGGTCATAAATAAAAACAATGGTCTTTAATTCATTTAAATATCCTTTGCCTGAGATTAATGTTCTGTCTATAAAATAATGTTATTAATGTCATATTATTTTTATTTCCTTTGCATTTCATTAAATTTTTTCTGGTTCCAAAATACGAAAGGGGAAAAATGCTGCAAGAACAAATTAAAATTGCTATACAAATGAAGTAAACACTAATTACCACACTCAGCTGTTCAAAGACAAGAGGACAATTAAAACATCACAATAGTGTATTCTTAAAGATTATTTTAATAATTGCTATTTATTTGACAGACTAGCATAACCTGTGTACTGCCTAGTGATAACAGTGAGACATTAAATAGAAAAAATATGTCAGATCAATGAAACTAATTGAAAGTGAGGAGATGGAAAATTTTAATTAACTTTGTGAACTGGCTTTGTCTCTGTCAATTACCTAAATCACACTATTAAAACACAGGCAGAAATCTGTATTCAAGTTCAGACAAGAGCTTTGTGAAAGAATTCCTTGATGGGCAGGAGAGAAATAATTTTAATTATATATTAAATAAATAAATAAATAAGTGAAATTAAGGGCACTACAAAATAAATGAAGAAGGAAATGTGTATGTAAATCTATGGAAATTATAAAAATAGATTGAGTTAAACTAAGAAAGTTGTATTGGCATGTGAACACTAATTGAGTACAGATTTAATTCCTGTTTTACTTTTTTTTAATTAGAAACATAGCTATTGGATTTCACATGCAATAAGTTCCTACTTGCCTTTAAAGCTTATTTCTCTGGATGTTGAGGTTTGAAGCACCTCACATGTAAGGACTTTATTCTCGTGTTGATCCACAGCCCAGGACCCTGAAGTCAGTTTAATAACTGGGGATCCCAGGACTGACCAGAAATTCTTAGCACTCTTGGCCTATTCACTTATTAGAATTGGAACTTAACCTATTTTTTCTCTTGAATTTCCTATGTAAATAAAACATTAATTTCTAATGACATTAAAATATATCAATTAGAGAGGCCATAGAAATAGTACAGTGGGTAAGGTGCTTGTCTGCATTCAGTCAACTGGAGTTTAATCTCCAAAAAAAATGATGAGCACAGAGCCAGGAGTGAGCCCTGGACCCCACTGGAAATGGTTCCAAAACAAAAGCAAAATAAACTGGAAACAAAAATATTCAAGTGGCATCATGTTTTCTTAAACATTTCGAACCATAAAAAACATTCCTTTTATGAAACCTTTCTCAAGTTTCAGAAATAGATAAACATGAGCATATATTATGCAAGTGTAAGTAAAAACATTCTAATGCCATGTTGTTCTTTGTGGGAATTCTAAATATCTATCCTGCAACCATATGTCATGGTGATAAAACTTTATTCCTTTCTTTGGATCCTTAAGACATTTTCAGGGTTTATTTACAGTGCTTTTTCTTAAAATGCATGTACACTTGGGTAAGAAATTGCTTTCCTTTATAATTATCTAATATTGTTCTCAGCTTGTTATGTGATTGTGGCTAGGGAAGAACTGAAATTAAAGAGCAGTTTTCTGGAGCTGGGTGCCATGCAACTGAAGACACATTACCAGTTTCATAATTTAATTTCTTTGCAATAGAAATCTCTTTTTAAGAATACCATGTCAGAAAACTAAAAATCAGTTTTTTAAAATTTTCATTATTGCTTTTGATATTAATCTAATTCAGTAATTTCTTATCAGTAAACTTCTATGGAATTTAAAATATATGTGTATGCTGTATAATATATGTGTGTATATACATATACATATATATGCATGGCAGAGCTTGTCAAGCTACGTGTGGCATATTCGATATGCCAAAAAACAGTAGCAACAACGGGACTCATTCCCCAGACCTGAAAGACCCTCCAATATGGCAGCATTGGAAAGGACGAGTAAGGAGAGGCTGCTAAAATCTCAGGACTGGGACGAATGGGGAGACGTTACTGGTGCCCACTCAAGCAAATCAATGAACAACAGGACAACAGTGATACAGTGATACATATATATATGTATATATATATATGTATGGATTATATAATAATGATTAGTTTTTCTATAAAAAGCAGTAACTATAAGTATCTATCAATTTCATAAAGCCTGAGTGACAGATAACTGAAATCCAGGCTGGACTAGAATACTTCATTTTAACAGGAAACTTAACACATAGAATGTGTTATTTGCTGACCATGTTCTAAACTTCATTAGCTGCTGAAGACAAAAGTACTTCAAACACAATTCTAGAAAAGACTTCATAGGAATGGTATGTAGACTTACGAATGCAGTTTGATTTTGAGAATTACTTTTTGCATCAGGCTGGAGGGATAGCACAGCGGGTATGGTGTATGCCTTCCACAGGGCAGACCCAGGTTTGATTCCTCCGCTCCTCTCGGAGAGCCCGGCAAGCTACTGAGAGTATCTCGCCTGCACAGCAAAGTCCAGCAAGCTCCCTGAGGTGTATTTGATATGCCAAAAACAGTAACACCAAGTATTACAATTTGTTACTAGTGCCTGCTCATTACATTACTAGTGCCTGCTGGAACAAATCTATGAACAATGGTAGGCCAGTGCTACAGTGCTAGTTTTTGCATCTGCTTTCTTGTTTACTGCCACCCACCCCCATGTCTGCAGTGTTCAACTTTTCAAAGTATTTATTTTTATGTTTTCATAAAGTCCTTTCTGAAGAACTTTATTAATATATGTAGTGTAGAGAGAAGCAGGCTATCTGGTGATGGGTGTGGTATTGGAACGTTGTGTGCACAAAAAGGTGTAATTAAAAATGTTATATAAATCCTGGTGTTTCAATAAAAACATTTAAGTACAAAAAAGGTAATGTTCTAGAACAACAACTTTTTTAATAGAACATACAGTGTGAGGTTTCACTATAAAATTAGAAACAAAGTATCAAGAGCAAGGGTATCTAATTTTATCTGTTTGGGTTTGGGGACCATACTCATCTCCACTCAAGGCTTCTTCCTGACTGTACTCAGGGACCACTCTTGATAGGGATTGGGGAATGCGATTCTAGGGACTGAACCCAAATTGACTGCATGCAAGACAAGCACTTTACCTATTGTTCTATTTCTTTGAAATAAGAATCTTTTTGTTATTTCCTTTAGAATTTTCATTTCAAAATTATATCATAATGTTAAGCCTCATAATCAGTTTTCTAATGGAAGGTTAGGAAACTAACAGTTTCCTGGAAGAGGATATGGTGGCGGCGTGGGAGTAATACTCTAAACAGCAGGGCTGACGAGTAATAACATTTCTGCATGAACAACGGGAAGTGCCCTTTAAATATTTTCTTTCAGAAAGAGTGGCTTTAAGTGGACTTAAACTGGCGACTGTTGTGGAGCACCAGCTGGAGTGGGTCTCATGACGATGGCAGTGGCTCCCGCCCAAGCTCCAAAGCTGAAGCCATGGCTCTTGGCACTATGGGCAGCTGGCCACATGGTTGCAGAAGTTTAACCTGAATGAAACGGGCTCCTCGCACCCAACTTGGCACTACCATGGATTGTTGGTTCCAGAGTTGACGGAACACCTGGTTTCCCACCATACCTGCTGTGGTAATTCGTCTCTGGCAAGATATCCCAACCACCATTTCTTCCGCAGTCCAGTCTGTTGTCGCCAGTGCTGCCCACAGCATGCTTTGTAGAAAAATCTCCATCAGTAACAACTGCCTAGAGACTGAGGATGGGGAATGGAGCCCTGGTCAGGGTCTGCTGGGCTGGTAGCTATGGCTCACCCAGAGTCTCCAAGCCTTGAAAAGGAGCAGCCCTGTCTCAGTTCTGGTTTCTCCCGAAGCCACAGATGCCACTGCCACTTGGGCGTTGAGGGCAGAGTGCCGTGGTGGTTCAGCCTGGACATGAGGGGTGAGGGCATCAGGAGCATCAGAAGACTGGTGCCCTCAGCCTTCCTGACACCCAAAATCAACACCATGCCTCTAGCTGGACTTCAATAACTCAGAAATTTTCTAAGAAATTAAAACTCAAAAGTTTTTAGGTATGTGGGAGCCATACCCACAAACCATCATACGAGCTCAGCCATACGAACTCATTTATCAGCCTAGCTCCAGGGACTCATGAATAAATCTTGAAAGAGACCAAAAGTCACAGTTAACTTGGACCTATGCAAGGTTAAACAAACCAAGTTAGATCGAAGTGGGGAGGGTTTGTCCAGTGCCTTCCCAAGCAGAGTCCCCAGCAGCTGTTGGCTCCCACAATCCAAATTGCCACTATTCCTTCTGGTGAATGGACTCTGCCGTCTTGGGATAAACCTCACTGAGAAAATAATCCACTGAAAATTTGGGTATGTGGGGTTTGTGACTGACATCTTTAGGCTTTTTTAGGATCAGGATGGGTTTATCTACCTCCCCCGCCCCACCTCCGGACCTCTGGAAGCCCCAGCAGTCACATCCACATTCCAATGTAGTCACACTACAGTTTGTGTGTGACTTTAAAAAAAAGTTTTAAAAAAGCTTAAAAAATGCTACTCCAGCTGTACTTTCCCAATAAAAGTACTGAACACCCTGAAAAAACATGTTGATCTCTTAGCACCTGTATTGCAAACCATAACGACAAGAGAGAGAAGAGAGAGAGAGAGAGAGAGAGAGAGAGAGAGAAAGAGAGAGAGAGAAGGAGGAAAGGAGTTGGGGTGATGGTGGGAGGGAAACTGGGGTCATTGGTGGTAGAAAATGTACACTGGTGGAGAAATGGTTGTAGAAATATTGTATGACTGAAACACAATCATAAATAGATTTGTAATGGTCTATCTCATGGTGATTCAATAAATTAAAAAGAACAAAACACTATCAACACTCTCAGTTATCTAGTGGTCACAGATGAAGCTAGTGGCAAAGTACTAGTTTGAATATGTTAGACTTGGGGTTTGATTTCCTGTATCACACATAAATTTAATTTTAAAATGACACTTGGGATCATGCAGATACTTCAGGAGTCAGGAGTGATTTCCTTTAATGGAGGATCATTGAGCTACCTGATTCAGCTGACCAAGTTTACTAGGTATGGCCCCGGGTCCCCTGGGATATTTTAAGAAAAGTCCAAACAATTTTTATTAAAAATAACTTGAAAATTAAATTGTGGGGCCATAGAGATAGCACACGGATTAAGATGCTTGCCTTGAACACAGCTGACTCACATTAGATCCTCAATACCACAAAGGTTCCCTTTAGTACTTCCAGGAGTGACCCTGAAGCTGGCAGCCAGGAGCATGCTCTGTGTGGTCCCAAGGTGCGTGCGTGCACACACACACGCACACACACACACACACATACAATACTGAAAGTTAAATCGGAATTAACTTATTATATTATTAGCTTTCTTCTTGGAAAAGTAAAATGCTAATGTGTACTGTTATAATATCACAAAGGAACCAAAAGTTCTGCCAGATTGAAAAAGTATTTCAAGTAGTGGATTCCCACCATCCCAACTCCCCCGCCTAAGCACAGTAGATTCTACTGTATCTGGAGTATAGACAACTCCCCTCCCCCATTATTTAAACTACATAAACTATAATTTTAGTAAATCAAGCAAAGAGCTAATCAAGTTTTGATTTGCTAATTACTTCTCAATTTGATTAGAGCTGGCAGCTAATCATCTTTAGATATTTAAAGTCAATCTTTCACTCACATTTGCAAATCACAACTTCAGTGTAAAAGGAAATTGAGAATATAGCATAAAAGTTTTTTGTGTTCTAACAAATAATTAATTTCTAGTCGTTGCTCCAATTTTAACAATAAAAGAAATTTTCTAAGATGCTTCAACAAGTTGAATTATGCACAGTTTTCCATCCTGCGGTGGAGGATACAAAAAGTCAGCCAATTTAATGCAGTTTTATGAAGCCGTCCAGGCTAAGCCAAGAAAACACACGTGCTAAACTACACAAGCACAATCTCACTAAATGGAATCGTAATCAATATATAGCTGTTTTTCAAATTGAAATCAATACTACTATCCTAAGACAGTATGGGACTTTCCCATTAAAATTTTGTTAATTCCTTTCACTATATTGTATTTTACATTTGTAGGATTTATATTAATGTAAACTTAGGATGTACTAACACATAACTATTCATAATATTGTTTTTAAATATTAATAGCTCTAAAATATATACTTCTTAAAATAACTGCTTTATCAACTTATCATCAGTCAACAATTTTGTGGAATTTCAGGAGAATAGCTCTACATGCATGGGGGTGTCACTGCTTTCACAATTAAAAAAATAAAAAAAACATGAAGAGACCGTTTCCATATGTGAAATAAAAAGAAACATATGGGAACAACAAATGGGCAAAGTCATCAGAACTTAATTTTTTGCCTAAGAAACTGTGCTTACATGGGTCCTTGGGAAACTGATAGAGAAAGAAGACTTTCCGGTGATGGGTGTGGTATTAGAATGATTACTGGAATGACATATAAATGGAAAGTAGTGATTAACAATAATAGAAATCTAGGCACCTTAATAAAAATGGCTTAAAAATCATAGATATATCTTATCTTTAAAATGTGCCAAGACACAAAAGAAGAATGTCATATTCATTTATAATCAACAAGTGAGACATCCTGATGAAAGACAATGAAAAAGTGAAAGTCAGATAAATTAGCTGTAATTCCAGAAGAAAACGTCCTCCCCAATCTTTGCTCAAATATTATTTTTAAATACTTCCTTGTAAAAAGTTTCTTCTGTTTTTGCCACTTTCTGTTCCTATAACAATTAGACAACTCTAAACTTGCTTGTCTGTAATGAACTGAATAATGAACCATCTTTCTAGGACAGATTTCATTATAACTGCTGCTTCATTAATAGCATTACTAAACAGTGTACCTTTCCAAGTAAAGTTATTTGAAATTGTAGCAAATATCTCATAAAGTAGGTCATCAGTGCAAATTATAGTGACAAAATTTTTCTGCAAATACTATACTAATTTTGAAATTATTTGAGGCTGGAGTGATAGCACAGCAGTAGGGCGTTAGCCTTGCACAGGGACAACCTGACCGAGCCAGGTTCAATTCCTCCGCCCCTCTTGGAGAGCCTGGCAAGCTACTGAGGGTATCCCACCACACAGCAAAGCCTGGCAAGCTACCCATGACATATTCCATATGCCAGACACAGTAACAACAAGTCTCACAATGGAGATGTTACTGGTGCCCACTTGAGCAAATCTATGAACAATGGAAGGACAGTGACAGTGACAGTGATTTACTTTCCATTTTCATATTCTATGAAAAATAACCTGTGTACTCATAACTTGAGAGTTTTATATATGTTTATTTCTAAGTATGTTTATTTTTTATAGGATACTTTTATCTTTGTGCTGATAATTTCATTAGTGAACCAATGATTCTCAAATTTTTAGGTCAAATTATATCCATGTGTGTTCAAAATTTTGGCCTCTTCATATTATATATTGTAACATTATTTAATACTATTATTACATTATTTTTATTTATTTCCCATTTTTTGAATTGTCTATGTCTATGAAATCTGGCTCAAGAATAGAGAGTGATATTAGAGAATGTTCTGCATCAAAAGATGAGACACTTCCTGTGCAGTTGGTGATACAAAGAGTGCAGCCATTCATTCATCTTTTCCAAATATCTGGATGACTTCTTTCTCTATTTTTTTCATATCAATTTCTAGCTGAGCCTTGTGAAGTGGATTTAATTCTCTTTTGAAGGTCAATGCCACGGAAAGCTACAGAACTGTGCCAAGAGCACACACTGCATTTATATCTATACTGTAGTCATCCTAACCTATATTTCTGTCTCTCAGAGGTTGAAAAGAAACATATTATTTAAAATACTGGGTCTAGAGAAGTTCATGCCTTGTATGCAGTCAACCTTGTTCTTATCTGCAGCAACTCACAGATTTCTGAGTATCTCTGTGTGCAGTTCTGAAAGTCCTCAAGCATCACAGAGATGGCCCAGGTAGTTCCTAGCACCACAGGGGTTGTGCAGTGCCTCTCTGCTTTGGAACCTCATACTGAACTCTGGATGGGTGGCTGACAATCATTAGGAAAGGCGCCTGCTCCCTCCCCTGGGATATTAGTAGCTCTCTAAGTAAATAAAAAATAAAACACATTACATATGCTTGATATTCATCATATATACATATATATGCAAGTGTATTAGAAAGGGTAAAGAAGTTTAAAGGAAAATGTGTTAGTTTTCATATACTTTTATTTTAAGCACACACACACACACACACACACACACCTATATATAATGGAAGATCTCTATTCAGAAGACATCCTAACTACATTGTTGCACTATTCACAAGATAAATAATCTGGAAAAA
>JAOXYA010000009.1:26355897-26366151 GCA_028565675.1 Sorex palustris | reverse complement strand
CAGTTGGAGCTACTCCAGCAATAGGAAGTTTTGTGCAATTAAAAACTATCATTCCGGGGTGGGGGGTGTTAATGTAACTAATAAAAATGGTGCTTTAGTTTTATTATTTTACCACCTAACATGGTGCCACCTAGCTAGGTAATTAGGATAGTACCATCCTGACAGATATGTTCTTTAAAGTGAATAATGCTAGAAATCCCACATGTAACATAATTGACATCAAAGAAAAATCCAAGGGAGGATTGGGATATGTTGATATGTCATGAAATTATGTGTTTCAGTGTGGGGGGAGACAAATCTGAATCCTTGTCTCTCTGTGCGACATAATGAAAATTATTTCATCTCTTTGAGCCTATTATTTCTGTCATCTGTAAAATCGCAAATAGCAATATCATCTTTGAAAGGTTTTTGTCAGGATTTTATGTAATAAAATTATATGGAGCAGTTAATACAACCTGGCAACCTGTGTGATTTAGTTTCCCTTTATATCTCAGCTTATGTGAATCTTTTCCTATAGTTTATCCTCTAGATTGCAGGTTTCCAACCAATAACTATCTTTTCCACTGTTTAGTTATAAAATAATTCAGGCATCGTGTTGTGCAGTCAAAAGCAAGTGACAAATGCTTCTAAAAAGATGGTAGAAGACTGGGCACATGGGAAATGTTAATTAGCTTTTATATAATAAAAATAATATGTATCCCATACTGATAGTTTTCCTTAGGCCATCTTCAGTGATTTTTATTTACCCCAACCACTTTCATGAGCTGCCTTTACATTTTCAATTCATCAAATATCAATGCAATTTCAAGGCATTAGGAAAATGAAAGTTTCTCTTCAATAAAACATTACAGGGTGCATCCCATAGTAAATTGGTTCTGCATTAACTAAATTCCCTGGGTTGCTTCGTACCCAAGGAAATGGATAAGTTCCCATTTTTATTTCATTTTCTGGTCAATCCTTTTACACACTTGTGAAGATGAAATAAAGCAACAAATCCCAAAGCCACTTAAGCCAACAAAAATTTGTCACTCAAAAACATCTTGTTCGATCATTAAATTACTGCATTCATATTTTTAAGACATTATAAATATGGATACTGGCACAATTTTTTAAATCAATAATGGCACAAATAATTTAGATAAGTGAAGGAAAAGGTTTTGAAATGTCTATGTGCTATTTGAAAATCCAAAATTATTAACATTGTAGCTTATTTTACATTTAATTAGATTTACAAACAGCAATTAAGAATATATTCAATGTATCTCACTAATAAAAATTTTAAAAAATTTTGGTGGGAAAATGTAAAAAAAAAAGAATATACTCAATGCTTTCACCTTTGACCTACCATGTTTTATCTAACAGAAGAGCCTTGTCAAAATTATGGGGGGGAAGCTATATAAATTATTAAATTTCTACCTGAACATGAAATAATATAAAACTAACTATACTAAAAAGAAGTTGCATTTTATTTTCATATTTAATGGTGTGTATTATTTTTAAATGACCCTTAAAATAGAATTGAATTGTATTATTTTGCTAATAACAAACACTGAAGTGATTTATAGAGATACTGCCAGATGGAACACCTGTTAAATTATTCAGGAGTTGGACTATTTGACCCATTCATTGTACAAACAATCCAGAGTTCTTTCATCACCAGAAGAAGGTAAGATGAAAGTTCAGTGAAATATCTAGATACCAGATAAAAGATTGTTAAAAGAATTGTTGGAGTGAAACATAAGCGTCAGAAGAAAAGCTGAACCAACTACATCATTCTTATTTGTTTTGTTTTGTTAACATCTTGACTCCTAACATTATACAACATTGCCTTGTCCTCTCGTCTAGAAACAAGGTCCATGAGAATAGGGAAACAGATAAGACATATATGGGGAGAAGTTCATTCATATTCTTCCATAATTATGAAAGATGGTACATGTGTATATGCATATTAGACAAGATAAATTTGAGAATCCTATCCAGTGCAGACAGAGGGACAGAGATGAATAAAGTGAAGAAAATAGGAGAAGCTTATTGGGTGCCGTCTCAGATGGAAATTGACTAACCTTAGGTAAGGCTGGGGTAGAGGTACACCCTGAGAGAGTCTTTTTAAGGCAGTCTTTAGGTTGCCTTTTTTGGGGGGGCAGGAAAAGGGGAGAAAGGAACAAAGACCAGTGGAACCGGAACTGGTGTACTTGGCCTGACCTGTTATCTGTATGGGAGGATGTGAGGAAGCTGCATGTGGATGCAGCCTGGTGTCTTCCTGTGGCCAGGTGGGCAATAAGTCCTGTCTTCTGAGCTGGGGGCAGGGTGTTCTTTTGATGCTGGGAATGTCACTATTTCATCCACTGGCCGCCATTCAGTCCTGGGCAAGCCTTAAAATAAATATATCCATATAATGACAAAAGTTGAGGTAAAAGACTATTAAGAATAACTTCCGATAAATTATTGAAGCAGGTAGGCAGGTGGTTAGGAAGGAACTCCCCACTGCAATGAGTTCTTTGAAAGTAATAAAACCAACAACCCTAAGTCTGTCAGGACACCCACTGAGGACACAAGAACTAAAGCCTGATAAGACCATTGCCTGGTACCAGCACAGACCCAGGGAAGGCTGGACAACCTCCAGTAGGAGCTCCAGCAAGAACAAAGGCCAGGAAAGAAATGTTAAAGAGAACCATCAATTATTCCCAACTCTTTCTCTTGGCAAACACCCTAGTAACAGACTCTTATCCTAATAGATAGAAAGCCCCTCCTGGGGCAGACTGAGAAAACCCTATAAAAGCCACCTTGAACAAAAGGAGGGTGCCCATGTTCTGAACACATGTCGCTCACATCGTCCCTTTTGAGATGTGTACTTACACACCTCCATTCACTGGGATGAGTGTAGGGTGGGCTCTCTGTGTCTCTGTCTCTGTGTCTTTGTCTTTTTTTCTGTATCTCTCTGTCTCCATCTGTCTAAAGTCTCTCTTTGTCTCTGTCTCTGTCTCTGTCTCTGTCTCTCTCTCTCTCTCTCTCTCTCTCTCTCTCTCCCCCCTCTTTCTCAGAACTTCCAAGTAAACTCTGTTATACTTTACTGCTTGTGGCCTCCTGAAATTCTTTGCTGAGAGACAAAAGCAAAGGATCCTAAAGACCTTGGTTCCTGTCGCCAGGTGGGCCATAAGTCCTATTTAATCCTGATTTTTTTTCAAGAATCAATACATATAGTAGACTCATCATTTCAAGATTTTTCCCAGACATTCCTCCTGTGCCAGAGGTAAATAGAGAGAAAATGGCAAATTCCCTTCTTCAGTCTGCTGCTTCTCCCCTTCCTACTTTACTCACATAAGTCACCCAGGAACCCTAATAGCATCATAAAGAATACTGCTATGTTGAAAAGTCAGAGGAGTCATTGAAAAGCAAACTTAATGGGTTTTTTAGTCATTAAGAATAAAAGAACCCAGGAAGTGTTTGTCATTGCTCTACTCTTACTCCTTAAAGTGTGAGAAACACATACCTAATGGCTATGCCTTCAGGACACACTCCTAATCAAGGTAATGCTGCAATTCACAGGAGCGGAAATAGAATGTCACTGAAATGGTTTCCTATGTGGGGATTCTGAATACTGCATTACAGAGGAAAGGATGGTCTGTCGGAAACAGGAAGACAGCTCCTAAAAATGAATGTATCGTATCGGTAGCTAGCCATATTTCAAAGCTTTGTTATTATAAATTTATATCTAAACTGTTCATATTTTACCAGAATATTTAAAGGTAGGCAGATGAACAGAAGTCAAAAGAGACTGAGAGTTAAAATTTACAGAGTATAGTTTTCAGGGAGACACAACTTTAAAATAGCCCCAGCATCTGTAGAGATGGTACATGCGGTCAGGTGAAGCATTTGTCTTGCAAGCAGTTTACACAGGTTGGATTCCAGCCCTCCACTAGATTTCCTGAGCTTTGCCCAGTTTGCTGGGAACTGGATGGATAAATAAAGGAACAGACAGGAAGGGCAGCTTATAGGAACTTTCAATCCAGAATGCTGGCATCCAGAGTTAGAGTACTGCTCCCAGAGGGAATCCTCTAACTGTCCTGTATCTTCTTCCTTGGAAAGAACTTCCTGTTATGAAAGCCCTTCATAAACATGATGGATACCATAACTTAAGGCCCTCAGATACGTAAAAGTCTAAGATAGGCTTTTCACCAAAGAATGTTCTCCGTTTTATGATTACTGGCTCTAAGCAATAAATACTGTACTTGGAGGGCAGGCCTGGCCTCAATCAAAGAGGCTGTGAGCCTCCAGACCCTATGCCTTTTCTCATATTTCTGTCTCTTTACTTAATACTTGATCGGTTGTCCCTGTTTCAGACCTGATCACACAGGGTCGGTCCCCAGGAATTCCTGACTATAGAGCTAAGAGTAAACCAAGACCACCACTGGGCGTGGCCCCCAGAAAACAAAACCATAATAATAACCTTCTGCTATTCTTGGGGATCTAAATTGTTGGCAGGCAAAATATTAATAATAATCATAATAAAAGCCAGATATTATTAATAATAATAAATAAATAATAAATAAGTAATGATAAATAATAAATAAATAATAAATAAATAATAATAAAAGTCTGAGTGATGAGAGGTGACACAAAGATAGTGGTAGAGGAACTAGGCTACTCTGTTGTGGTGGGGTGAAGTGATTTCATAGACCACTATTAAAAACACAATCATATTACCTAACTGTAATAATTTTTTAAAAATATGATGCTGTAACTCAGTGTCAAACGTGTCTTACGATGTAAGCATAAGATCATACGTTTCATTCTTGGTGCCATTCAAACATGATGAAGAAGATCCTGACAGCTCTGCTGTTTGGGAGCCCTTTCACGAAGGAGGATGGCGTCTCTGTACAAAATGGCACATGTGTGTGAGTGTGCTTGTGTATGTAGAGCACTGAAAGAAAAGTTGTTGGTTGACAAAGCTAGTGGAGTATCTGTCTGAGCACTATGTGAACTGTCATAAGAACTGTCACCAACGAATACCAGGGCAAGCATCACCACTAGAGTATGGGACCCCTGTGAGCACCATAATCAAGTTTGTGCAACCCCAACTCATTACAAAATCATTGAAGATAGGGCAAGTAAAGTTATTATCTACTCTGTGTATGACAAGTGATTACTAAAAACGGAGACATTTAACACATTGAGTGGTTTTCAGAATTTGCTTTATTCTGACATGTTTATCATACACTGAAAATGAAAGGAATCATGTTTTTTTTCTTTTAAATATATTTTACATTGTTTTATTTTCTAGTTACCCTTTAATGTGTTAGAGTTTACCATGAAGAAGCCTACCCACCCATTGTTTAGCAGGCAAGATGAATTGATGAATGTGGTATGTGTAACAATCCAAGCATAACATTTTTTTTCTAACTGCCACATCTGTTTCTGTACATTGACTTTGTGTAAGATAAAGTGTTAGAATGTACAAATGTGGGCTTTTACCACAAGTCTGGGTAAAGTTGGGTATATAATGAATGCTGAATTAAGGCTCTGGGCTCGTAAGTCACCTCAACTCGGGAGTCCTCAATGGTTTAATAAATTCTCTGGTCTCTCTATATCCAATCAGTCCTGGCTGTGTCGAGCAATGAACTAACAACACTAGCAGATCTTTTTTTTCTAAATTATTTATTTATTTATTTGGCTTTTTGGGTCACACCTGAAGATGCTCAGGGGTTACTCCTGACTCTGCATTCAAGAATTACTCCTGCGAGCTCAAAAGGGACCATATGCATTCATGGGGATTGAATCTGGGTCAGCCACGTACAAGGCAAATGCCCTAATCACTCTACTGTCTCTTCAGCCCTCCACGCTAGCAGATCTTTTGCCTTCAGTTGTAAGATAAGTGTTCAACATGAAAAAGTCTCAAATGTAGACGTGAATAAAAATAAAAACAGAGAGGTCATTCATTAATCTATTCATCAGCAGTTTCTATAATGACAAACATACGCCATTACTTTTTTGTTTTCGGGTCATACCAAGCTGACTAGTGATTATCCTGATTCTACACTCAGAAATCACTCCATACATGGTGCCAGGATTGAATCTGAGTCAGCTGCATTTAAGGCAAGTTAACCTATCTGCTGTGTTATCACTTTGAAGCCCCATGATCACATTTTAAGTGCAGAAATATTTTCATCAGCATATATATCATTTATTATATAACATAGTACTGAGAAATAATTTCTATGTAATTGCATGAATCAACTAAAACTTTAAATTACCATTCTCCTTCATTTGTTGAAGAAGCTTCTTTCTGAAACAGTGTCTCAAACTTTTATACAACAACATACTTAAACAACCCTACTGAATAGAGGAAATTTATTTTTCAGTATGTCATGTCTGCTAGTGCATATTACATTTTGAAAAAAATAGATGTCGCAAAAGCTTAGTGAATCATATGAGTGGTGAATAATTAGATTGAAATATAGACAATAAGTGGACAATTTTCCTTTAATGATTCATTATTTTATCTTTATTTAGTTGATAGGCAGAAACTCAACTTTCTGTTATTTTCTTCTTTTAAATACCTCACAAGCAATTAATATGACAGGCATTCTAAACTGAATATTTTGAGTATTTTAGCTCAGCAACATAATAAACTCAATTGAATTTAATTAAAGTGATGAAATAATACTAATTATCCATTTAAAAATATAAAAAGACTACCAACAGTTCTGAATTCTTAAATTTTAATTCACAATTATAAATTTAAACTTTTTAAATTTTTTGCTATTTGAGTACTTCCTTCTCCCCATTCCCTGTTTTTTTTTTTATTGGTTACATCTGGGTTTTTATTTTTTTTGGTTAAACCTTTTAGTGCTTAGAGCTTACTCCTGCTCTATGCTCAGGACTGTGAATTGCAGTGCTCGGGGGACTATATGGGGTCCTGGAATTGAACCAGGACTAATTTATGTATAAGGACTGTTTATGAAGAAGGAAAACTCCCTAATTACTGCACTATCTTTCTGGTTCTCTTGAGTGCTTCAAATGAGTAAATATATTACTTCAACAATAATTTTGTACTGGGCCCGCTCGAGCAAATCGACGAACAACGGGAGGGCCTTTACCTTTACCTTTTTAGATTATTTTAGTTATTAAAATACATTTTTTTATAAAATCCACAATAACTTAGCAAAAAACTATGCTTACTCTCCACTAGTTTTTCTCAAATATTTTTCTGCCTGTGATTCTCTTGCAATGATTTTTCCATTCTGTAGGACCCCTTTCCTAACAGTTGACCCCTTAGTTTCATACCAAGGTCTCTCACATTTTTTTCTACATGTTCTTGCACCAAATAAGTTTCTAAAAAAAACAAACTTGCAGAAGAATAAAAATATGCTTTGTATTCAATCAGAATTTCCCTATTCTTCTCTTTGTTAATCTTGAAGGAAAAAAAAAAACAGCGTCCTCTCTTTCATACAGTGATTCAGGCACTTGCCTGGTATGCAAGTAACCTGGGTTGGTCCCACATATGATCTCATGAACCCCACCAAAATCCTGAGCTCAGATCCAGGAATCATCTGTGAGCAGCAATAGGAATGAACCACCCCTGAGGACTTAAAAATTTGTAAATTTGTAAATTTGCTCGAGTGGGCTCAGTAACGTCTTCATTGGAGACTTTGTTGTTACTGTGTCTGGCATATAGAATACTCTTGGTAGCTTGCCGGGCTCTCCGAGAGGAGCAGAGGAATCGAACTCGGGTCGGCCATGTTGGCTGCGTGCAATCTCGATTATATTTTTCTTGGATTAGAGGGGCATTCAATGGCCTTTGTGCACTCTTTGTGTTTAGTGGCCTGACTCAATCCTCTTGTCTATGTGTCCCCAAACCACTACTGGAAATGACCCTAAGAACAGAGGTGGGAGTAACCTTGAGATGTCCAGGTGTGGTCCCAAACCAGAGAAAATAAAAAGAAATGATTTTGTGTATAGTAAGAAGAGCTAATAGTTTTGTGGGTGTATTCTGGTATGGCTTTCAGAAACACCTGTGAATTATTTCCTTGCACTCTAAAAGCTGTGAGCCTGCTAGTTAGGAAGCTACTCAGAGCATATTGTTTCTTTATTCACCAGTAAATAAACTAACATTTGCAGTGTTGCACATAAAAATAAGTCATTTTTACCATCATAACAAATTATGAGGTAGATGGAATTCTTGAAATGTGCTAACATCATGCCAAATGATAAACATTAGAAATTAAGCTGAAGAAACCTTTAAGTTAAAAGTGAAATCCCTCTCCCTCCCTCCCTCTTTCTCTGTTTCCGTCTCTGTCTTTCTCTGTCTCTTTGTCTCTCTCTCTCTCATGCATGTGCACACATATGTGTTTATTTTATTTTATTTTATTTTATTGATTTAGCAGTCACATCCAGCTGTGTTCAGTGCTTACTTGTAGTGCTGTACTCATGGGTATTCTTGATAGTGCCTGGTGACCCCTGCAGTGTTGAGTATGAGACCAGGTTGGACTGTGTGCAAAGCAAGTTCTTAACCATTTTACTATCACTCCAGAACCTTTAAATTATAATTGTTAAGGGATTACTGTTTTAAGGAATGGCAGCCTTGCTTGTTCATGTTCAAAGGAAAAAGTTACGTAAATATACCTCTCTAATTTAATTCATTTGATTGCACATCTATTCTACAAACAAGAAGGTCCAAAACCTGAAAGGAGTCAGAGATGAAAGAATTGACATAAGGCATTGAATTTCAGCAGCCCCCAACAGGAGAACTCCATGAAAGCTTCTGACTAGGGTTAAATGGCCAAACAAATTTGTGTACATTTAGATTTGCGGGTAGAGCCTGGGAGTTGGGCCACACTTGGAAATGCCTAGTACTCATGGGACTGCTCTGGAAACCGTATGTGGTGTCTAAGATTAAACTGGGAATAAACAATGCAAGTTCCTTAACTCCTGTACCATCTACCTGGCCATATGCATCTACATTTTAAAACCATATTCATGTTCTTTAAAGTCTGAATTTGTTACATGTTACAGCAGTTACCATGAAAACATTAAATTTCTGACTAAAATACCTCGATTATCTTAAAGCATTCTGATTAAAATCAATTTTCTACTCTAAGCTTTACAGTGCTTCTTTTGTGTTTTCCTTCTCTTATACGTTATTTGATTGAAGGAAGATGAATTAACTTGATGAGAAGATCATCTGGAAAGTAAAGCAACCCATGAAACAGAACTATTGACATAGAAATAATGTAGAGTGCCACAGTTTGGAAGGCACTGTTTCCAGAATGTAATCTGCATTAATTCAGTTTTTAAACTGATGTATGTAACACCAGTTATTAATTTTATCTTTCAGTTGAGAAACATGGGACACGGAGAGGTTACAGAGCTTCTCCAAGTGTTAGAGGATGAAATTTCTCCCCAGAAATCTCATTGTTTCAATGCACCAGAACTAACGCCTTTCAGAACAGGTTCTTGAAAATTGAAGCAGATAAATACTATGGAAACTTGACTATGAATAAACTGCCCCAATGTTAACTTCAACAGTAGTCAAGACTTAAAGCTATTTTTTTTTTTTTTGCTTTATGGGTCACACCCAGCGATGCACAGGGGTTACTTCTGGCTTTACACTCAGGGATTACTCCTGATGGTGCTCGGGGCACCATATGGGATGCTGAGAATTGAATCCCGGTTGGGCGCTTGCAAGGTCAATGCCCTACCCGCTGTGCTATCACACCAGCCCCAAGACTTAAAGCTATTTATAGAAAATAACAATCATAATATAAACTTTTTATCAGTAATTATTTTGATATTATTTTAGAAGACTGAAATTAAACAGAAATATTCACTGTCACTGTCCTCCCGTTGTTCATTGATTTGCTCGAGCAGGCCCAGTAATGTCTCCATTGTGACCATTGTTACTGTGTTTGGCATATCAGATACATCATGGGTAGCTTTCCAGGCTTTGCCGTGTGGGTAAGATACTCTCGAAAGCTTGCCAGGCTCTCCAAGAGGGGCGGAGAAATCGAACTCGGGTCGGACATGTTGACCGCTTGCAAGGCAAATGACCTACCTACTGTGTTTTGCTCCAGCCCCAGAAATAATCATGAGATTTTAAAAAGATATTAATCTGTATTTCCATTCTTTATAAAAATTTGCGATATTATTAGCCATTTAAATGGAAAGTATCATGTTAAATGAAATGACTCAGAAAGAAAGAGATAGACATAGTAAGATTGCATTCATCTGGGTAACATAAAATAACAAAATAGGAAA
>JAOXYA010000009.1:26094175-26105116 GCA_028565675.1 Sorex palustris | reverse complement strand
GATGAATGGAGACGTTACTGGCACCCGCTCGAGTAAATCGATGAATAACGGGGATTAAGTGATTAAGTGATTAAGTCTCCGTCACATATATCACTTAAATTTGCTTAATATAAGTAATTGGGAACAAATAATTTAAGTGAATCCTTGAATGGCATAGGAAATATCTCATGACATATTCAAAATACTATGACCTGGTCCAATGGTAAAAAAAAAATTAATAGCTGCTCTGTGGGCATGGACCTTTGGCCAACTATTTGAAGGGTCATGGTACTGGGCAAAGGAGAAACTGCTTCCTGTTCTCAAATTGAAAGCCCAAACCTGGAGGGAATTCAGTGCAGCTATTAGATAACAAGATAACCTTTTCAGTTTTTTTTTAAATATATGAAATGATGAAACCGCACAATATCATTCTTCTTTATAAAAATCCTAGAGGAAATTATTGCTAAATATGCTATACTTGAATAGGAGTCAAAATGACCTTTGGAATCATAATAATCATTACTGCACAGTAATAGAAAAAGTATACGGGGATCACTTATCAATGTGTATGAGCCAGAAAAAGCAACTTAAGTTCAGTTTGAGGAAACGTGTACAAATTTAGATCCATACATTTTTATAGCAATTTTGTTACACCCGATTTGCATGTTAGTTATGGAAAATGAACCAAGTTTTCTCTTTTATGTAAGTGAGAGAAATTTGGCATACCACATAGGATGGGGGGTTACAGTGTCCTTTTAGATCCCTCTGGAAAGTTTCCATGTATGTATTATAAAAACATAATCTGATTCTGTCATTCTTAGTAGCTAAATGATAAAAGCTTTTTTTAACAGTGAAAGCCAAGTCACTACTGAACTTTGTAATGCAACTTTTACTAAGCCATATCTAAGTCCACCAAGAATTGTCATTGAGATCTAATAATTAACCCATTAATCTGTAAATCATTCTGTTCAATCTTTTGATTCCACCTACTGTGATATTAATATTACATACAGAAATTACATTCTTATATTTGCAATGAATTCAGTCAATATAGTCTATGTAGATTTTGATTCCCAATTCTTTGCAACAAAAATGACAAAACTTTTGTGCTATTGCTGTTTTGTTTGGGGGTCACACCTGACTCTGCTCATCACTTAATTTCTGTTTTTGTACTCAGAGGTGACCCCTGGCAGGCTCAGGGGACAGAATGTGATGTTAGGAGTCCAACCCAGGTTGGCTATGTGTAAGGCCTGCTGCTTTATCCATTGTGCACCCAGCATCTGGATAACCATTTAGTTTTCAGGAAGAAAAAATGTGACAAAATTCATTAGAATTAATAGTACTATTTCTTAATTTACATAATTTTGTTTCCTCTGTTGGTTTAATTGTTTGCCACAAAACCTCCAATCAGTTCAGTAATTAGTGATAAAAACTAAATGATACTAAAGTATATTTATTACCTGTTACTTTTTCTATGTTTTAATTATTTAGGTAAGGTTAATTGAAGACTGAAAAATGTTAAATTAATCACTTTAGGCTTTGTTGGCATAATTTGCTAAGAAAACCAAGAAATGTGTTTTCTTGGATTTTGTTTTAATTGAATTTCCCAAGCTGTTAAAAATGTTCCCACTACATTACTGACTGGGTTAGCCCTTTGAATATGTTGTTGTTAGCACCATAATTTATAGCATAATTAGTAATTATGATCAAAAAACCCCCAGAAGAATTATAATTTTAAAAACTTCAAGAAATAAGCACCCTAATTCTAGTTTGTTAAGACACATATAAAATGTAATATGGCTTTTCTGTCTTCCCTAGGGAGAAATAAAGATGTATGTTTTACAAAATAACAGAAAGAACAATTTGTGATTCACCATGGGTAATCTATAAAACAATTTACTAAGCTTTGCAACTACATTTTCAAATATTGAATAGGCTATATTTTGCTCTCAATGATAAAATACGGCTTTGGTCAGATTGGTAGTTTTATGGAAAACAGGGCATTAATTTTCTTTTTCAAAATTGTCTTCCAAATTTGCTACTTTCTGGCTTTTCATCAAATCGTTTTCTGTTAGTGAAATGGAACTTTAATTAAATCTCTATGAACTCACCCAGATATGGAAATGCTCTTTCTGCTAATAACATTTAGTTTTTAATTCTCTTTTCTGGCAAATTTTAAGTGGTAAAGTGGCTTACATCCATCCTCGTTTTTGTTCTTGAGTTACAAATTTAGGATATGAACCTCTTAGTACTTATTTGTATAACAACTTCCCTAGAAGAGGCTATTCTATGCTGACTTGCTACTCAGGTTAAAGAGTTTTCTTTAACTTCACTTATGCAATTTTCATAGCATTTTCACAGCACTAGGCATCACAAATATGTTTCCCTCACTGAAAATTTATTTGCAGTTTTTGCAACCACGTATATTAGAAATCTTTATTTTCGCGTTATGGTTCTATCAACTGTCATAGTCCTACTTCTGTAAATCATGACAAAGAAATTCACCTGAAATACCTACCAGCAGGAATCCTGGGGGGTAAAGATCCTCCCCCTGGCACTGGATTTGGGGCCTGGATGCTATTTAAAAATCCTGCCCGCAGGAAGCTTGGGCAAAACGCCTCCACTCCAATGGCTGAGAAGGATCCTTTTAAGAGAGTGAAAAAAAATCAGTCAAAGTTTGCTTTGTGGAAAAAAAATTGATATTTAATTGGAATAAAATATATAGTCCACAAAAGCATTCAAGTCTTACAAAGAAGCTATGAAATGAAAAGAAATGCAATGCATTTCTATATACCACCAATCAAAGCCAGTCTAGTGCTTAACCAGTCACAATCAAAGAGGGTTGAGAAGCATCAGTATACAAAGATAAAAATTTATATAACCCTACATTTGACAAACTAGTCATGTATATAAGTCATAAATAGGCTTATTTGCAGAATTCTTGTACAGATGCAGTTTAACAGAAAATAGTCTCAGTAGTATGATATGTTACATTAGAAGGAACAGAACTTTCATATAATTCGTTATTAGCCCTTAAAATGAAGCACTGATATCTCTATATCTCATCTCATAGCCATTTTCTGTTTTTTAAAATAGTAACCCCATCAATGGCCAAGATCCAGAGACTATAAAACCAAGCTCCTGGAAGTGACCTCTTACTGTCTAGATCTCGCTCTCAGATAACCCAGCAGGTTACGGAGAATCTCCTGCCCTTGTATATGCCTGATTTGGAACACCTGTAAAGGTGGCTAGAGGCTGTCCCAAATGCCTCTATCCCTCTTGGATAGCCTTGCAAGCTACCAAGAGTATCACGCCCACACAGCAGAGCCTGGCGAGCTACCCGTGGCATACACAATATTTTCCATCATTATCACACCATATTTGATGGGGTTCAGACAGTAGGAAACAAATCTTAGAGAGAAATATATAAATAAGCCTCTCAGAGAACCCAGAAAGCTACTGTATTCAATATGCCAAAAACAGTAACAATAACGGGCCTCATTTCTCTGACCCTGAAAGAGCCTCCAATATGGCAGCATTGGGAAGATGAGTAAGGAGAGGCTGCTAAAATCTCAGGGCTGGGATGAATGGAGACATCACTGGTACCCGCTCAAGCAAATCAATGAACAATGAGATGACAGTGATACAGTGATTCTATTTAAGGAAGTCTTTTAAAAATGCATCATTTTACTGTCATCAGTTTAAAGTTATGAATGAGATCTTTTCAATTCTTTATTTTCAGTGTTTTTAAAATCTTCTTTAGAGGTAGAAGATGGTGGAAGTAGTACACCACATGCTAGTGGACTCTGTGCCCTCCTGACTATGCCCAGTAGTGATCAAGTGGTCTCTAAGTGCAGCTGAGATAATCCCAATAAAGGCATATTTCTGTTTGGAGTACACCGGACTACACACAGCTGAATCGCTCACATGGGATTGATCACTGTTACTCAGCAGTATTGGCTTAATGTTTTCATATCTTGAATTTTCTCTGCTTTTTCCTAAACAAACTATGGAGAAGTGATTGTTGGATCTGTAGGAACCTTAAGATGAAATGCCATTCACAGGTCTTCATATGAACAAAGCCTGTGAAGTATGTTCACTCTTTAAATAAAACAACATATTCTTTGGCTTAAAGCAAATTGTACCATCAACATTTTTAAATATCTGAAGGGAAAAATAAAAGGACGTATACTGTGGTACAAAGTAAAAACTCTTAAGGATCCTTTGCCGTATAAATGGTTTTAAAACCAAAAGCATGCATCATGCTATTAGCATTGACTTGCAACTAAAGAAAAGCCTAAGGAATTCAGAAACCGTATCAGTTCAGCAGACCAGTCACAGAAAGAGCATTGCGTTTCACATCATGCAGCTTATTTCAAACCAAGGACTGACAATCTGCAAGAGTTGAAAATAGCAGGGCATATAATAATTGGATACTTCATTGCATGCTAATGATTCAGTGTATCAGTGAAAGTATTTAATATGGGTGGAAATAGGATCAATTATTATAGGTTTAAATGCTCTATTTCTTCCCATAGGAACTTAAATTCAATGCTAACACCATTCTGTTTTGTAGAATAAAGAGCACATTCTATCATAGTGAAGCACATAAACTGATGAGAGTTTGTGTCTACATGCCCTTTGTTTTCTTGCTGAGTATTTCATACTCAATATTTAGGGTCAAAAAAAAACAGGAGAAAGAAAACATGGAGAAAGTTTCTTTAATTGCATCCTTTCACTATATTGGAAAAGCATTTTGATGTTTTTCTTATTGTTTTCTCAAAGTTAAATATTATAGGACGCCTTTGGGAGAATTTAAGACATGAGGCACTTAATCTGTCAGGTTACCACGTGAAAGTGAATGACAAACTTGGTTAAGAACTGTCTCTTCTTAATAATACAGGGCTATTTGTATAAGGAATATAAGTATTTCTCTTTAATAATATAGGAGCATATGTATTTGTTTTGCTTGCAACAACAATCACTGGTGCCATTTTGATATATCAGTATCACCAGGAGTGTTCCCTGAGTACATAACCAGGAGTAAGCCCAAATGGCCATCAGGTGTGGTCCCCAAACCAAAAGCAAACACCATATTTCCAAGGGGTTTGAATGCTTATGGTCCAGATCCATAAATATTTTAAAAATTAAAAGACAGTGTTTCAAAACCAAATGTATTGATCACAGTCCTTACCCATATTCATATGAAAGATACAGGAGGGGGAAAAGTTCTATTGGTTCCACAAAATACGTGAATTCCCAATGCTACATTCTTGATTGAAAATGAATTAGAAGTACTGTGATGACAAAGAGAAAGTAATAGATCAAGGTTCTCTCTCAATTCTTTATAAAACACCATCTGTGCCATACTAATTATACATTTTCTAACCTTATTAAATTAATACAATTAGGGGGCCAGAGAGATAGTTCAGTAGTTAGGGTGCTTTTCTTCAATGCAGCTGACCCATATTTGATCCCCAACACCAGAAATGCTCCCCTCACCCCCAAGTCCACCAGGGGTGATCTCAGAAAACAGTTAGGAGCACACCTTGAGCACTGTCAGATGTGATCATAATAACAAAACAAAATATTGGAGAGAGAGAGAGAGAGAGAGAGAGAGAGAGAGAGAGAGAGAGAGAGAGAGAGCACTGTTATGTGGGATATAAAATAGAGAGAAACAACAAGCAGTCAAGGATATCAGACCTGGGGAGTTTATCTACAGAACTGAGCTTAACTTGAGGGGAGAGTGGATGCTGATGGGAGGGATACTTAGGACACTGATGGAGGAAAGCATGCACCACGATGGTGGGTGTGATCTTGGAAAGATGTAGAAGAAACTATCATTAACAATAGTGCAACTAAGAATATAATAAGACTTTAATTATTTTTGTTTTGGTTTGCAGTGGCACACCTGGAAATGCTCAGACTTATTTCTATCTCTCTGCTAAGGTGTCACACATGGGAGTATCTTGGGGACCATATGTGGTGTGATGGACTGAGCCCTGGTTGGCCAGGTACAAGACAAATACCCTATTCACTGTACTATTGCTCTGCCTCCAGGATTTTATATCTTGACAGCAAAAAATACATACAGATTTTGGAGAAAGGGGCTAACACAGAGATGGCTGGAATTCATCAAATATTGCCTTTTCAAAGCTATAAAATATTTAAGACAAAAAATACAATTTTTCTTCTTTATTTTTTTCCTTTTGTATAAGCATCTTTCTAAACAAACAAAAATACACACACACACACACACACACACAACACATATTTGTTAGTTGGAGTCCAGTGAAAAAACTGCATTTGAGAAAAGGGTAGGGAAGCTTGTTGTTTGCTGCCAACATTGCTACACACTTCCGCATAATCAAATATGCCTTTGTTCTTTCGGAGTATGTTTTTCAGCCTGCAATGTGATGTGCCCTTGTTCAGGCTTTCGCTGGAAAATCATCCACTGCACCTGTGTAAAAAAGCTATTACACACGAGCCTTAAAGTCTGCACATCTCGAAAACACTCATAAAAAGAAACAAAAAAATCTTCTTTGTTATGTATTCAAGTACAGAGGCACCTAGTTACTGAAAAGCTTCTATGTCACAGGTTAAGAAGTGTGTTAAGTTCCAGAAAAGTTCAGCGATTTATGCCATTAGCTGAGAGGAAAAATAACTCTGAGGAGCAAAGGGCTTTGCATTTTTCAATCTGTAGTCACTGTTCTAAAGAAAGAGTGTGGCCTTTCAGAACTGTGAAATAACTTTGTCCTTCATAAAGAGTCACATTGTGTTCACATACTATCAAATAATATACCCTGTGTACTGGGGCATAGTAAGACTCTCAACTAGTTTGTAAAATGTGTGCAACTTATCTTTAATACTCTGTATATTCACTTAATCACTTGACATCCCATTACTCATTGATTTGCTCGAGTGGGTGACAGTAATGTCTCCATCCATCCCTGTCTCATGCTAGTGTAGCCCAACGGCATCTGTTTGCTCCAGGAATATGAAGAGCCTCAAACCCTTCATTCAGGGTCTTGATGAAGAAGTCTGACCATCTCGTAGGGGGTTGGCAACGCAATCTTTTGACATCCTGTGGAATCCATTCAGTAATGGCTCTAGTCCACTGATTGTCTCCAAATCGCATTACGTGTCCTGCCCATCTGATTTTTGACACCTTGGCAAACAACACAGCTTCCCTGATTCTCGATCATCGACAGAGGTCGAACTCTGGATTCTTTCTCTCACTTTAGTGAAGCGTGATATTCCAAGCATAGTTCTTTCAATTCCTCTTTGGGAGACCCGAATAGCTTTCTCACCCTGTTTTCATAGGGCCCAGGTCTCTGAAGCATATGATAATGCAGGAAAAACAGTGGAGTCAAAGAGATGTGTCTGGAGCCGAGGTTCTTCGTCCTCTTAGCTATTTCTTCAACACTCTTGAAGGCAGTCCAAGCCGCTCTCTTCCTCCTATGCAGCTTAGGTGCCAGGTCGTTCATCATGTTGAGTTCTGGACCTAGGTACACATAACTGCTGCATGCAGAGATGTTTGTTCCAAATGGAATGTCAGGAATGAGTTCATTTCTAATATTCTCTGTATATGTTTTACATATAAAAATGAATTATAGTTATAAAACTATTAATACCTTAACAGGATACAATTAATCATGTATAAATTAATGATTTTTAGTTCTAGCTTTCCTCATAATTGTACTTTTTCTGTCTCTGAATCATAAGAATCTAGCACAAAACTTACACTGAGGAAACATCGATGAGATGAGAAAAGACAGGATGACTATCTGAACTTGTTTCTTACTAATTGGGTAAATAAGTTAACATGCCTTTTCTCCCCTATTAAATATGAGATATGTATATATCCTGATAAAATATAAGCACGAAGGTAAATGAGGTGTTATTTTTGAAAACTGCATGTGGTATTAATTCTTAAGAACCTCTGGCAATCCTAGCATAAAGCTGACAACAAATATTTAGCAAAGATCTATTAGGAACTGCTACTTTCTTTCTTAGCTGAGTACTAAAGGCACCCTAGAATTTGAATTTCTGAAATGTTTAGAAAAGCTTTCTATATATCCCTTCAGATCTGCAGTATAGACAATAGAAGACACTGTACTGTATCTGTCCCACAGGTCAGCTTTGTAAACACAGGGAAAACATGGACCCTCTTGCCTGAGGAGACCTGGGGCTGCTTGGCTCAAAGCTGAGGCACCAACGGAGGAGAACCAGAAGGCTTTCCTTCACACCTCTCTATGGTAGGGTCAATAATTATCTTAATTTATTTGTAATTTTAGGGGGGGAAAGGCTATAACCTGGGCCAGGGAGAGGGCTCAAAGCACATGCCTTGTACCCACTAGTCGCTGAGTGCCATCCATTGCAGAGCATGCTGCATCACTACTTCAGTCCAAGTACATTTAGTGCCCCCTGAGCATAAGAGGCCTAAATACTGAACCATCAGGTCTGGACTGACATGGGCTCACTCTCTCAGAGTGTCACCCCTGGATATCAGAATTCCCCTAGGAAGATGCCAAAGAATACCAGGAACTGTCTTTATAGTACAGGGAGTAAAGTGCTTGCCTCACATTCAGAAATGGGAGTCTTTTTTTTCACTATAACCACCCAGGGTTAGGGGGGCAATGGCGCTTTCTCAGGAGTCTTTTATAAGAACATTCACTGTCCTGTCCTCCCGTTGTTCATCGATTTGCTCGAGCGGGCCCAGTAACGTCTCCTTTGGAGACTTTGTTGTTACTGTGTTTGGCGTATCGAATACGTCACGGGGAGCTTGCCAAGCTCTTAATACCATTTATTAGTGGCTCTGCCTCATGACTTAGGAACATCCCACATAGCCTCTCTTGGGAGTTAGGATTTTATCACTAGACTGGGGTGTCCACATGTAGATCAGAGTGCTTTCCAGATATGAATTACTGAGATCATTAAACTTAGGAGAGTGTTTTCTAAAATCATATCCAGAAAATATAAAAATTATAATTGCTAACTTACATTTGCTAACTATATTTAAATGAAGTCATAAAGTAGAGAGCATTATATTTTGTGTCCAGACTAGGTATTGGGCACTGTGAATAGGGTTTTACAACAGTGACTATTGGAGTCTTAGATAAAAGATCACTACGTCCCCGAGAAGTTCCATAACTTATCCACGGTCAGAGAGTGCTGTAATTTTGAGTTGTTTATATTCACAGTAGTCACCAACTTAACAGAAGAGTAACCTGCATAGATCAATAAGTCAAAGAGATTTTTTTTATTTGGTAATCTTTGCAGTACTCAAGATTTACTCTGGGCTCTGTACGCAGGCATGTCTCGAGGAGAGACTTAGGGAACCATATGGGTTTCTGGGGAATCAACCCAAGTCAGCCAATCAAGACAAGCATTTTTACTGCTGTACTATCTCTGGTCCCAATTGAGGAGAAATTTTACAGCCAAATTCACAACTGAAATTTTTCATTGTCTAGTTATATTTACCACCAACATACAGAGAAGTTTAAATGATAATTTATAATCCTTTAAAAATATTTATTTTGTATCAAAGAAAAAGTAAACTGAGTCAACATTAAATTTATTATAATTCTTAGTTTGATAATGTTATTGTAACATTGAACTAAGATCTTATCAGTCTCTCTGATGACACAATCTATAACATCTCTAGTTTTCATGATAATTGAAGTTATATCCTTTACATAGTCTGGATATTTTTCATAATTCATTGACACTGAAGATATTTTACTTTTGTTAAATTCTAACTCTTAGTTTTAGACTTAAAACACCTTTATACATCAGTTAAACTAAAAGGATATATATTTTCTAGGGCTTTGACCAACCAAGTATGGATTCAGATTTTGTTGAAGTGTACAATGAAGTATACACATAAAAGACTTTATAAATCAATAAAAATTTACTGAAATATCCCTTTGTACATTTATAAAACCACAAGGAATATAAGTAAGTTTGCAATTAGCTAATTGAAGCACCTTATTTCACACTGCACTTTCAGGAACTTAAACTTCCATTATTGCACAAATTAAGTATCATGATCTTTGTCTGGGACTTAATATTTTTCACCATTAGTTTACCATAATTAAAATTTTTGTTGTACAGCTTTAGGTATAAGACTCACTATCCCCAACACTAGAATTCTAGTGTAATCTTTCTATCATATGGTCCCTCTACTCATTTGTTAAAATCACCCTCCCTCTTTCTGGTAGCCCCTCTTAAATTTTATACAGACTGAATATATTTTGTGGTCTTTCAATAATTTCCTTAGTGATTATATACCCTGGGGAGGGCAAGACACACAGCAGAAACATCTGAACTTCAGTGTTTATTGCAGCACTTTTCACAATAGTCAGAATCTGGAAACAATCCGAGTGCCTGAGAACAGACTTATGAATAAAGAAAATATTGTACATCTACACAGTGGAATACTACACAGCTATTAGGAATAATGAGGTCATGAAATTTGCTTATAAATGGATAGACTTGGAGAGTACCATGATGAGTGAAATTAATCAGAAGGAAAGGGACAGATACACAATAACTGCATTTATTTGTGGGATATAAAAAAATAACAGTATGAAACTAATATTCAAGCCCTATGAAAATGGGCCAGGAGGGTTGGTCAATGGTTGGTCAATGGTGTGGGAGAGGGAGGGTAGTTAAGTTAGAGGAGGATCCATTAAGACAATACTACTTGGAAATGAAAACTCTGAACAAGAACTGAGTGTTGAAGACAGGTAAAAGGATATACATAATAACATTTCAGTGTCTGTATCACAAATCAGAATGACTAAAATGAGACAGAAAGAGAGAGAGGAGAGGTGCCTGCCATAGAGAGAGGTTGGGGTGGAGATGGCTTAAAGGGACGGGAGGGAAAATGAGGACATTGATGTTGGAAAACTAGACAGGTGAAGTGATGGGTGTTGGAATATTGTATGACTAAAATTC
>JAOXYA010000009.1:26031741-26043122 GCA_028565675.1 Sorex palustris | reverse complement strand
TCAGATAGAAAAGGGAGCACCAAATAAAGGGTGCTGGGAAGATCTGCCCAGGATGGGAGATGCCTGCTGAAAGTAATGTATGGACCGAACATGATTGCCACCCAATGACTCTTCTGTAGACCACAGCACCCAAAAGGAGAGATAGAACAAAAGGGAGTGCCCTTACACAGAGGCGTGGGGGGTTGGGAGGGATACTGGGATTGGTGGGGATGGAGAATGGGCACCAGTGGTGGGATGTGTACTTGATCATTGCATAACTGAAACCCCAAATAAAAAAGTGATAGCCTTCCAATATTTACACTAAAAAAAAAAGAAAGTAAGTTTAGGTAGATGGAAAGTCTTTTAGGATAACAATTGCATCGTCTTAGTAAAATACTAAAGGGACACAGAAAATGTCCCGTTGAAAGTATTTAATGAGAACAAGTGTCACAAGTTTGGTTGTGAGGCTCCAGTTCACTGACAATAGAAATTTTTCAGAGCACAAGGGGTATCAAGATTTTAAACAGGGATGGAAAACAGGGTGAGATTGACTAAAGAATGATGCCTGCCTAAAGGAAAAATGACAATCCTAAATACAATAGAGATTAAATTTTAGCACAGAATAAAAGGCAGTATCAAGATGAACAGCCTAATGCCCAATACAGGACTCAACAGAAATGCTATATAAGTAGCAGTGACCATTTCTGGTGTCTCTTCCTTTCAATATTCCTACCACCCATAAATATACTTTCTGGATTTTCAAAAATTTAACCAAGAAGGACCGGAGAAAAGCTACTGGGGGTTAGCCACTGTCTTGGATATGGCTAACCCATGTAGACCCCTCTTGCAGAACCATAGGTTGTGGCCCAAATGTCCACTTCTGATAAATTTTCCCTAAGATTGACTGAAAGACATATCCTTATCTCATTTTTAGGAATGTCTGTTATCAATCAGATAAAACTTTCACTCTTGTTCTGACTTAAAACTTTGTATTGATAAAATACTTAGTCTAATAAACAAACCAGTTGAAAAATGGGCAAAATACATAGAAAATGTGGTTACTATTGCTATTAAATGCAATGAGTTATGTGATAAAACTTTGAGAATTAAGTTTTATTATATCCCTGCTAAAATCATAGCTTTCATATCATGTGCTTAAAATATACTTCTAATTTCTGATTTTCAAACAAAATAGTTATCAGTTATGATTCTGTTTAATATGAAGATAAATTTTAGTCTGAATATTGTAATAAGGATCAGGGAGAGAGAGAGAGAGAGAGAGAGAGAGAGAGAGAAAGAAAGAAAGTGGGTTATATCACTTGCCTTGCACGTGGCTAACCCTCATTACATATCTGATGCCACATATGGTCCCCAAAGCATCACCAGTAATGATATATGTATGGGTACAGAGCCAGGAGTCAGCCCAGAGTACCAGTAGGAGTGGTGTGAAACAAAAAATAAATCAAATAAATATATAAATGCTGAAAACAAGAAAACAAATTTTTTAAATGCTGTATTAATTAAATCACCTGTTACACTATTTAATTTTACAAAGGAAAATATCTAATTATTAACCTATGGTACATTCTAAGATTTTGTGTAATATTTTTGAAAATTATATTTTAAAGTGAGGTAATAAAATTATAAGAACAATGGTGTGGAAAGTTGTAATAAATGAATCATTTCATTTTGCTTCCTAATTTCATGAGTTCCCACACTGTTAAAAAAAAATCAGCAGAAGGAGTCTTTGTTCTAACACCACTGAGTAAATCAATCTTCTGTGTACTGACAAAAAAAATCAGATATCTTTCTTCTTTAAATACAGAAACAGTAACTGGCTTTTTTTTTTCTACTTTGAAAGAGAAGCTCAGGACCAGAAAGATAGTGTACGGGACATGAAGGTGCTTACATAAGGCCAACATTAATTCAATCCCCAGCATCACATATGGCTCTTTGAGCACTGCCAGGAGCAACTGCAGAGCAGAGACAGGAGTAGCCCCTGACACTGGCAAATATAAATCAACAGCACAGTTTGCCTTCCCAAAAAAAGAAAACCTAAATCTCAGAGATTCAGAAATGACTGAAATCAGATAAATATGTATTTAAGGATAATGAGTTACTTAAAATATAATCTCTAGGGGAACCAGTGCTCCAGTCTTACTCCTGGTGGTGGTCATGGGACCATATGCAGTCCCAGAAGCCTAACCAGGCTCTACAGTAAGCATGACAAGTGTCTAAACCCCTGCACCCTTGCTGGTTTTAAACTGCACAAAAACCTTACAAATATTTTGATCCAGTTTCCTTACAAGTGAAGTACAACTTAATAATTTCTACAATGTGGAAAGTAAATGAGGTAAACTGAGTATGCATTAAATGTCTTCTGCAAGCCTGACATCCATCATGCTTCCCCTCACCATTTTGATTTCAAAGGCAGTTTCAGGAGAAAGTCTCAGTCACATGTGGTGGCTCAATATAAAGTACAAAGTTAGTGATATTCTACTGAATTGAATTTAAATATTGCCTCTATCATGTGCCATTTGTATGACTCTGACAGCATGATTAAACTTTCAATGAAAAAAATTCCCTCATCTGTAATAATACCCAGCTTAAATTATCCTACAGAGATTGTAATGGGAAATCTATGTAAAGAACTAAAAGTGCCTTTTCTAAATTAGAAAGATAAGAACAGGATTATTTTACTCTCAATTTTGTCCCCCTAAAAATAATACAAAACATATACCCCAGACCTTCCCCTGTCCACTTTTCCTTTCCTCTTCTACAAACCTCAGTTATGCAGTCATAGTCCAAGAGTTTGTTTTTGTTGGCTTTGTCCACCCCCTTGTTTATTCCCACATAGTAAATGAAATCATTTATTGCTTGTTCTTCTCTTTCTGACTTATTTTACTTAGCAGAATCCCTCTAGTTCGATTTGTGCTGTTCCAATCAGGGAACTTCATTTTTTCTATTTGCTGAATACCATTCTACTGTGTCAAACTTAGCCATTCATCTGTTATTGGACACTTGTGCTATTTTCATATGTTTCTATGAAAATAGCATTAAAATTAACATAGATACACAAGATCTCAAAAGTTTTTTGTGTGTGTTTTTTGGACAGATTCCTAAAACGGAACTTCTGCGTAATAGGTATATCCATTTCTAAATTTTTAAGAAACTTCCATACTGTTTTCCACAGAGACTGAACCAATGTACATTCCCACCAATAGGGGGGTTCATTTTTCTCCACATTTCTTCTAGCAACTCTTTTTCTAGGCTTTTTTGACATAGGCCATTCCTATGAATGGGGTATTGAGTAATATCTCATTGTCATTTTAATTTTCCATCTCCCTGATAATAAGTTAAGGTAAACTGAAGAAAACCAAGCAAAAATACAGCTCCATGATGCATTTGGAGACATCTCTCCAAAGAGAACAGAACCAAATTTAAATAAAACAAATAGGTTTAAGATCAAACTAAATTATTTCTGCATAATGAAATAAAATATCATTAAAACAAAAACATATTCCAATAAATGAAAGAACATATTTGCACAACATATACAATGTCAGAAGGTTAGTATTCAAACCATATAAGGAACTCAAAAAACTTTATAAAACAATAAAGGACGCCACTATAAAAAGAAGACTAAACACAAAAGGAGAGAGGGGAGAGGATGTGAAAGAGAGAGACAGAGAGAAAGAGAGAGAGAGAGAAATAAAAGTGTATGCCATAGAGGCAGGCTAGGGGTGGGAAATGGTGGCAGGAAGGATATGGGGGATATTGGTGATGGAAAATGTACACTGGTGAAGGGTGCTGGAATATTATATGACTGAAACCTGATCATGAAAACTTTGAAACTGAATTTCTTGGCGATTTAATTAAAATTGATTGAGTTAAGTAAATGAATAAATGAATTCTATTAAAACAAAAAAGGTAAAGGCCCTCCCGTTGATCGTCGATTTGCTCGAGCGGGCTCAGTAACGTCTCCATTGGAGACTTTGTTGTTACTGTGTCTGGCATATAGAATATGTCATGAGGAGCTTGCCAGGCTCTGCCGTGCAGGCGAGATAATCTCGGTAGCTTGCCGGGCTCTCTGAGAGGGGTGGGGAATCGAACTCGGGTAAGCCATGTTGGCCGCTTGTAAGGCGAAAGCCCTACCGCTGTGCT
Organism: Sorex palustris; assembly: GCA_028565675.1. Taxonomy (NCBI): domain Eukaryota; kingdom Metazoa; phylum Chordata; class Mammalia; order Eulipotyphla; family Soricidae; genus Sorex; species Sorex palustris. The sequence goes on along the minus strand of JAOXYA010000009.1, from coordinate 26,038,979 downwards.
ATCGCTATTAAAACAAAAGGAGGGGTAAATATACTTCACCAAAGAAGACATACTAAAGATCGCATTATTTTAAAAGTGTTAAGGTAACATTATTTGAAAGGAAACTAAAGACTAAACCATTCTACATATAAATACCATCTTTTAAAAAAGAACAACAGGAAACAAATTATATGATAAGAATTTATGTTAAAGTTAATATCGACGTTCAAAAATAAGTTAACTGACCTGAATTCAAAATCTTGTGCTGCAAAGTTGCTGTGCAAATATAAGCAACACCACTAATCTATCCTGATGTCTGGAAGAGTTGAGTTTCCATTATTTAGTGATGTCATTCTCTGCCTGACCATAACGTCCTTGAGCACTACCTTTGATAAATCTGTTGGCAAGGTGAGTAAGAAGGGAGACAAAGTGGAGAGCCAGAAAAACTTAACCTCTGAGTAAGTCAGTACACTTATTGGACCTAATTTTTATTACTCAATAAAGAGGAGTTTAGATCCATGATCCCAGAGCTCTCTGTTGTCTCTTGAATTCCAAGGACAATGTCTTTTATGAAGCACAGTAAAACATTCAGAACCAGGAACATTCTTTGATACTAACACCATCTCCAGTTACTTGAACACAATTAGGGGGAAAGACTACAATGCTTATTTCACAGGGATGTTTTGAGAACCAGGAGAAGTGACATGCATAGTAATGCTTTACAAATTCAAATACAAGTGGTCCTTAACAAAGACAAAGGCTAACAAACAAGCCCAATTATTAGGTGGATGTAAAAATATGTCAGCTATGTTTTGTCAGATTTTAATCATATTTTCTTAAGTTTTTTATAGAAAAAAATACCATGACCCTGAAGAATAAAGGATACACACACACACACACACACACACACACACACACACAGACACACATAGTTTATTTCAGTTGAAGAATTTTTTTTCTTATTTTTGGAGGTGGGGTACACACCTGACAGTACTCAGGGGCTACTTGCAGCTTAATTCTGGGGGGTTTATACCCAGTAATTCTCAGGAAATCATCAGGTACTATGGATCAAACTATGCCTCTCACATATAAAGCATGTAAGTATGTAAACATGTTTGAGCCCTTTGAGCCATCTCTTTAGCATTAGAAAAGGACATCTTTGAAGTGTAACAATGTAAAAATTAAGTTCATACCCAAATTTGTTAGCATTTAAATGAACAAATTTGTTGACTATTACTACCTCCATATGGTCTTAGATAACCAGACAAGAACCTTAAACAGTCTTAGGTGCTATTCCAAAATAACTGACACCAAAAGTAATTTTAACTGACTCAATTGTAACACGAAAGCACCTTGTTTCACTTGAACAAAAATTACCTTTTTTGTTTTACAGATCACTGAATTTCTCTAGTTGGAAAAAGATGAACTGTATAAGAAATGTTAAGTAGTGTAATTATTTTTTTTAGTCTCAATTGACAAAGAGTAAGTTAGTTTTAATTAGCTGTGGAAAAACCTGGCTTACAAACTGTTGTTTCAAGGCTGAATGACATTTATCTAGATTTATATTTAATGAAACAAATAAGAAAAGGAAAACTTTAGCTAAAACATATTCATGTCTTATCCCAATCACTGGATTATATTTCTTTGAATATTTATGTGAATTTTGAATAAGCCTATTGTATATTGAATATTAACCAATATTTCCCTTCTGAATCCAACAAATCTCTATGTAAACGCACATGCAAAATTTGCCTTATTTAGTTGTTGTAGTTGAAGTTTATAGTACTTTTTTAAATAATGGATTAATTTATGCACTTCCCCTGGAAAAAAATACCAAATACTAATACTGTGTCCTTTACTATAACTAGCTACACGTCTATATTAACATTTCACAAATTTTTTATAACAATATTTTATATATTTTGTTATATGGGTAAGGATTTGCTTGAGCGGGCCCAGTAAAGTCTCCATCATGAGACTTTTGTTACTGTGTTTGGCATATTGAATACGACACAGGTAGCTTGCCAATTGATGAACAACGGGAGGACCATGACCGTGACCGATGGGTAAGGATATACAACTTATTTAAAGTAAAATATTTGCATATAAACTATGAACCTCCTATGCAAAATCAGAAGTTTAACAACATAATGTTAATTGCATAATCCTTATAGAACAATAGTTAAAGAAGCAGTCTCTAACATTATTTAAATAATCTTGAGTTACTGAATTTATATTTCCCAATAATTGTAAAAGTAATATGACCTAACTTGAGGAATCCACCTGAAAAATAAGTGAGGAAAAGGTGAGACAATACTGGGTGTTTACCACCGAGTGAAAATCATGGTTATGTTCATTTTTCCTTTGATGATGAAATTCTTAAGATATTTCTGACTCTCAGTTCAGAAGACAAAAGTGAACATATACACCATGTCAATAAAACATTTCAGTTCTCTATTCTGGTCATCTAGATGTCAAGGCTTACTCCTGGCTCCGTGCTCAGGGATCACTCTTGGGAGTGCTCAGGGAACTAAATGCAGTGTGATGAATTCAACCAAGGTTAGTTCCTTGCAAGGCAGTAACCTTTGTTTGCCTTTTCCCAGGGTTATGTTGCTTAGGTTTCAGACTGCAATAGTCAGTGAACATAAATATATATTTGGCAGCTTCATGTTTATTCCCCACAGAGCAGTAAAAATAAATTTATCTATTTGAAATGCTATAGAAAACTTTTGAAAATATTAGAACATGTGCATTAATAGCCTACAAGGGCAAGAATAGATTCTCTCTAATCTGATTGATAAATTATTTGTTCTGGATAATAAAAGTATTCTTACACCAATAGAGGAAAAAGGAAATGATGAAATAGAGAAGGCTAAACTATTTAAAAGAGATTTGTAATCAAACACAAATTAACTGAAAGATATGACAAAAATAATTTTAAAACATAGAATGTTCTTGCATGGACTACTCGGGAGGAGCTAACATTTATCCTACATTAAAACATTGATCTACATCATCTCTATGGATATTTAAAACTATAATAGCTATTGTTCTATTTTAAAATTATCTAAAATAGTAACAAGCCTTATAGTTTGGACTTGAGTAAAATGGTGATTTGAATTTTTAAAAAAATCCTGCTCAGTAAACGGAGAGAGCTGAGACCTTTTTCCTCTAGAGTAAAGCAAGGAATTCAGTCTATAGAACTAGTAATAAACCTTCTGAGAAAACTAATACAGCAGACAGAGAAAAAAAAGAAATACAAAATTGCTGTGATCTATAAACCATGTTTGAGGAAAAGAAGAAAAGAAATGCCTGACAAATCACAAGTAAAAAGCACGTTTGATAAGATAGGAGACATGTTAAAAGCAAAAATTCCTCACAAACCTATCCTACTGAGGTAATATATAGAATTGGTAGAGATCCTTAGCCAAAAATTGCAAACCAAAACAAACAAAATCAAAATAACCAAAATACTCAAATCAAATAACCCTCCTACAACCACAAACAACAACTATAAAAACTAAACAAAATCTTTGAAATATATATATAATCTGATATGAATTAATTTTGAAAACTGTTTTGTAATTGTGTCTCGTGTTACTGGCTTTTGAAACTTTTTCTAGTAAAAATACTCAAGTTTAATACACTATTAAATACTATGAAAGCATTTCAGCAATGGAATGTTCTTTGCTATTTTATATATACTAAAGCACTCATTTTTTAATGGAAAATTTAAAATATTAAGTTATTTCTATGAGAGATCTTGACAATATGGGGCCAAAGAGGTACAAGGAACAAGGGACATTTCAGTGGCAACAGTGTGAAGAAATTCTGTACACTAATACCATAAACTTAAACTCCATTATAATCCTATTAATAAACTATAAAAACTTTTAAAAGAAAATAGATTCAAACAACTTCTATATAACATGTTTGAAAACAAGAAGAGGGACTATGCAACACTTTAGCAATCTTAATGAATTGCTTTTATACTTATTTTTTTGTGAATGGATTTTCCCCTTATGGGTGCATTGAATCTGTATTATATTATATACTAGTATATATTAATGAATAATACCTATCTTCTCTAATAAAATAATTCAAATAAATATGTGGCAGAGAACTTTAGAGAAATATTAGAATTATAATACCATTTAGCAAATATTATAACATAAATCTATTATAATATTTGCTATATTATTGTAATAGCATAGACGACATACAATGACAATAGGTGTAGCCAGTGATTTGGAGCCTCTTTTGGTGGAGACGTCTGAAGGGCACTGTTAGGCCAAGAATCTAGTAAAATTATATATCAAAGTAATTTATTAATTTATTTATTAAGTTTGAGAAGTACATAACAAATTGTCTGGGAGAGAATAATCTCTGCCTGTGTCTCCCTCTGTCTCTGTCTCTGTTTGTCTGTCTCTATCTTATGCCCATTATTTATAAAATTATTAATCTCCTAATGCCAGGATTTCATGCATACAATGTTCTGACACCACACTCTCTAACAGAATGCCTTATTCTCTCCATCATTATCTAAGTGTTCCCTCTCCCGAACCCAAACACGCTGCATCTCTCAGTCATCTTTCCACCACAGTAAACTCAATTCTGTAGACCAATTCATAGACTGCATTACTATGGATCATTTGTTACTCACATGTTTTGCTTCTTTATATTTCACATATAAGAGAGCTATCTCTCTTATATGTGGAATATAAAGCTATCTTTGAGCTATCTCTCCAACCCTATTTTGGATGGATTGACTTTTTTTTTTTGAGCTATTTCCCCCCAGCCCCATTTTGGATGGATTGAGTTTTTTTTTTGTTATGTTCCTATATACAAACAATTAAATGGAGCTAAATAAAAGAAATAAACCCATTCATAATCATGCTTCAAAAAATTAAATACCTGGGAATCAGAAGAAAAATGGTAAAAGACATATTTAAAATAAAAACACCCAGTTAATTGCTGAAAGAAATAAAAGAAGTCATAAAAAATGGGAACATATCTCCTGTTAATGAGTTGGAATGATTAATATTTTCAAAATGGAAATCCTACCCAAAAAGATATACAGAGTCAACACAGTTTCCATAAAATACTTATGACATTTTAAAAGACATTGACCAGTATATGGGATAACAAAAAAAAAAAAACCCTGAATAGCCAAAGCATCCTAGGAAAAAAGAAAATTATACCAGAAAACTACTGTAACCAAGATGTTGTGGTACTGGAATAAAGGTAGACTCTCAGATTAATGGAATAAAATGAAAGCCCAGAAACAGAGCTGCAAATAATATGGACAGCTAATCTGCGGATAATGGAATAAAAACTAAGTGGAGCAAGAATAGCCTGCCTCTCTCCCTCCCTGAGTCCTCCATTTCCGCCCTTTTTATTCCCTTTCCATGCCATGCAACACTGCTTGAACACTGCAATGTGGGGGATATAAGGGCCACAATAAGTACTGGGGGAGAGGAATCATACTTGGAGTCTCATGCAAGCAAGAAATGCACTCACACGCTTTGAGCTATCTCTCCAGCCCTATGCCCCTGATTTCTTCTTGTTTGTGGGCTACATCTGGCAGTGCTGGAGACGGTTGATGGCCATATGGCACTGGGGGTTGAACTTAGGCCTCCAGCATTTAAAGCATATGTTCCAGCCCCTTGAGCCACTTCCCTGGACCACTTCGATTCTTAACCCATTTTGATCTCACCTTAATTTTAGTGACAATAAAAAAAAATTTTAGTGCTATCTGAGAAACGGTATTCATGTCAATATGCATAAGTTTCTTTGTGGGGTAACAGTGGAAGAATGGGTGGCTTTGTGTCTTAATTAGGACAACACAAGGTCATTGGTTATACCTACGTTAAATTATTTGAGATCATAAAGATGCTTCATGAACAAGCACAAATAGATGCTATACACATTTTTCTGTAGAGTGCACTTTTAGATATGTAGCTAAAAATCTCTTTCAGGAGTGGTGCAGTTCTTGATGAATTCCAAGGCAAGGGGTGTGAAATTACCTGATGCATACTAACTTGTTCTTTTTTGTTCAAAAACATATCAGAAGCATTCGCCAACTAACTGGGCAAACCAAGTTGAAATTGAAAAAGCCAATGGGGGAAAAATGTGGAGTGGTGGGTTATTTCCTATTATACTTGCATCTAAATTGACCCATGTAACGAGAAGGGGCCAGAGCAATAATGTATGATTTCTGAGTCATGAATAAGTATCCCATGTATCTTCAGATCTTCAAAATGTTCTTTTTTATCTGCTGAACTAAGATGAAAATAGTTATATTAAAGCCAAAAATATCACAAACATGGGGGAAAAATTGTCAGGGATCCTGCGTTCCTGCTTGTAGAAGGGTTCCTCAAATCTCCTCAAACTGTGAAGTAGGCAAGAAATGAACTTGAGTGTGCTAAATAACTAAGATTTGAGATGGGTTCACATTATAATTTATTACATCATAATAAAAATCCAGAACTTATTTATAAATGATAGTAGAAGCAGATACGATTTGTCAATCCTCTGGCCAGAACGAAGACTCTGATGGCAGTTCCTAAAGATTCAGTCTGCATTAACAATCTCATTTCAGAAAACTCCCCCTAGTAACTTCAACTTACCCATGCGTTTATTTATTGCTTTCAATAATCATATGCCAAATGGTATCATTTGCTTCATTCCAGAGGATAAATTGCCTTATGAGTATTCTTTTCCTTTAATTTGCATAAAAATAAACTCCAACCCAAAGAATAAACTCAGGACTTCTGATAGCAAATCTCATGATATTCTATTGGACTGTTTCCATTACATATTTGATAATTATACAGAGACAAACACATTCACACAAACTAAAAAAAGAAAGATAGGCTTTCAAAATGCCCATATTCTTTTCAAGTGAATATATCCATTACTGTTTGATAGGAATGTTGTCCAAAATTCTCATAACAGGAGATCTTGACTAGTCCGTTATATATGCAAATACGGTCACTGTTGAAAACTGAATTGATGATACACAAAACAGGGCTGAGAGGTTTTTTTTTTTTATCATTTCTCTGATCCCATTCCTAAGTATTTAATATAATTCTTTATGGCTCTATTCTTTTTATTGTCCTTTATAGTTAATAATAATTACCTAGTAAAGATGGGCTGGAGCGATAGCACAGCGGAAGGGCGTTTGCCTTACACGCAGCCAACATGGCCGACCGAGTTCGATTCCTTTGCCCCTCTCGGAGAGCCCGGCAAGCTACCGA
>JAOXYA010000009.1:26004659-26019034 GCA_028565675.1 Sorex palustris | reverse complement strand
GCTGTCCTCCCGCGGGATCGGTGGTGGGGGCGGCGCGCCTGGGTTCAGGGGCGGCACCTCTGGCTGGGCTCCTCCAACGCACCTGGATGGGGGGGCCAAGGGGCTGCTGGGCGTCTGGTTCGGAGCTGGACCGCACGGCGCGCAGGTCCGCTCTGTCCTCCCGCGGGATCAGTGGTGGCATAAACATTTCTTTAAAAATATTTTCATTTTATCATTAGATTTTCTAAGAAAATAGCCAATATTTTTTCTTAAATTCATATGCACAAGTATATATATTTATACAAATATGCTTTCTGTATTTTAAATTCTGAAAAGCAAATAGACAACTTAAGGATTTTTAATTGGATAATATATGTACCAGTGGGGAAAACATCCTTAAAATAATGATATTTATTATTAGATTAGGTCATCACTTAGATTGAGGGGAATCTTATCTAAAAATGCAGCACAAGAGTATTGAATGACAGTAAAAGTAAAATTGTTTTATAAAGAAGATTTTAAACTTAAGTACATATACTTCAATTCAGTACAAGACATAAAACTCAATACTGAAAACAGTAAAAATGCATAAAGATTTCTCTAAAAAAATTTTAATCAGAAAACAATAACTTATATAAGATATTTTAGAGTATCACTTGTATGAGAAGAATTATTTAATCAGATTCCAGAACATATCTCATTGCACAATTATGAAGAGATGTATCAGTGATTCAAATAACGTCATGACAAGACCTCCTATTATCTGAAGACATAAGATGTAGAAGCTGAGGAAAGTTAATATGGTTTTCAATGGTTTGAAATAAAATATCAGATAAACATTTACATAAACCTAATACCATCTATGTTCTTTTCTTCTCAGTTATTTGGAAGAAGTTTTTGAGCATCAGAATTCAAGCTTGCTGAGTGAAATTAATCCAAAGGGCATCATAAGAGTATTTATGCTTATAATAATTTTGTATATTAGATTGCAAATTTAGAAGACAGTAATGACTAGACAAGGAGCTACATTCTAAATTTTCTGGATAAATGGGAAAGAAAATATAGAGTATTGTGTCTTCTATATAAAACACAAAGTAGCACTGTAGCACTGTTCTCCCATTGTTCATTGATTTGCTGGAGCGGGCCCAGTAACATTGTGAGACTTGTTACTGTATTTGGCAAATTGAATACGTCATGGGTAGCTTGCCAGGCTTCTCCATGCAGGCGAGATACTCTAGGTAGATTGCCCAGCTCTCATAGAGGGGCGAAGGAATCGAACTCGAGTTGGCTAGGTAAGCCGCATGCAAGGCAAACGCCCTACCCGCTCTGCTATCGCTCCTGACCTAAAACGCAAAGTATGAAAGGTAAAAATAAATTACACAGTCTTATTTTAACAATTAAGTACATATTTTTACCATTATAGCACTAAAATTAGAAAGTTAGTTAAAAAAAAAAACCCTAGGGTCAGAGCATTAGTACAGGGAATAGGATGCTTGCTTTGCATGTAGCAGATACAGGTTCAATTCCGGGTGACCATATGGTCCCTGGAATGCACCAGAAGTGATCCCTGAGCAGAAGGCCAGGAATAAGCCCTAAGCATCATCAGGTGTGGCCCAAAGATTTCCCCCTAACAAAAAAAATATGTAAATCAATGTAAATAATAAGATAAAACTACTAAAATAAGGACCGTTTTTATAGTCTAATTAAAATTAGCATGGAATAGCGTATTATACAGTATAATCCCTTTTATACATCATATATAAGATATAACTTATAGGAATTATTGATATTTTTATCACATCATTGTTTTCTTATGACCATGCTTTAAGCATTAATGAAGCATAAGCACAATTTATCAAAGGTTACCCAGTGGTAGAATTCAGACAAAGGTATTCTCAAATCCAAACCAAAGTTTCTTTCTACTATATATTTAAGTTAAATAAATTTCAAGTAGCATGAATTGAGTCTAAGATTACAATTATTTTTTTAATGTGACAAAACTTTCCAAGAGTCACATCAAATCACAATCAAAACGTGTGGATTGAGTCATTTGTAAACTGTTTCTTCTCGCTTTCCCCTTTGCACGTATATTTGTTTGACATCCTGTTAGGTTCGGTTTTGAATTATATTAGTTGAAAGTTGTAGCAGGTCTTTAGTGACAGAGCACTATTATAGCATATGACTAAACCACATATCATACTGCCTCTCAAATATTATAGGAAGGATTAGTTTTTCCGTTATTTATGCTTGTCATACAGAAAATGTTTGTAAAGTCACAAAAGAATGAATATTTGTAGATGAATGGATCTTACTTTTTAATTCAAAATTAGCTAAAATTATATTTCAAAAAAAAGTAATGGGTTTTTTTCTGTGATTTTTTTTTTATCTTTTTGAGTGGGGGAGGACTGAGCCAAACCCAGAGATGCTCAGTGGTTACTCCTGGCTCTGCCCTCAAGAATCATTCTTGGCAGACTCAGGGGACCAGATGGGATGCTGGGGATTAAATCAATAAGGCTGAATGGAAGATATGCACCCTATGCACTGCATTATCTCTCTGGCACCTAAAAATTATGTTTTATTTGAAGAGGGACTGGATATGATATTACAGGTAACATACAGTTATAATTATGCACAGACACCCCCTCCACAAATCAGTTTATAAAACACAAAGAAAATTCCCTAAATTTTTGTTTGGGGACTATGCCTGGCAATGTTGAGGGGTTATTCCTGGCTCCATGGTCAGGACAGATTCCTGACCCTGATCAGGGATAACCTCTTGTGGGGCTGAGGAATATATGAGGTGCTGGGATCAAACTGAATTTAGCTGCATACATAAAGAAAATTTCTAACCTCCTGTAATAAGTCTCCAAACCAATTCTCTAATTTTAAGTGCATAAAAATGACAGAAATTGGATGAATTTCCCACTTACCTAACTTTCAAATAAGGCTGCAATGAAATCCAACTGATATATGCGTGTCAGAATAAATGACCACCTATGAATCAATGTTTCTTATCCTTACAAATGGTCAGACTTGCTCTATACACAGCTTAATGTTTTTATTCAGAGCATCAGTGAAAACCACAAGTAATGAAAATACTCTTATGACATACACAATATTGACACTTAAAATCAGAGAACATCGAAAATTGTGAATGTATACTTATTATGATATATTTGTACTGATTTTGGCAGGCACTCTTCAAACTTAGAGTGTTAAAGTGGAGAAGCAATATCTGTGCCAAATTCTTTCAAAAATGTTACACACTCCAATATAGTGTACGTGACAAGCCTGAAGTGCTGAAAGGAAGCCATTTGAATTATCTGAGCCCAAAAAAAGGCATCTGGAAAATTACCTAACAACTGAAACATCCTATTCACATTTTCTGGAATCTCATAATGCTGAAAGAATGCTCGCCAGATCCCGAGTTTACACTAATTTGCAAGCTTTTGAACAAGTATAACAATTTCAAAGAATAGGTACTATTTGGTGGGCGTATTGCTAATGAAATAGGATGCTAACAAAAGAAAGAGAGTTTTAACCTTAATTTTGTTACTTTTGTGTTACAATTCCTATTTCGACATTAATATTTAGTGTCACATTAGATGCATTTAGAGATAATGGCAGGAAACAAGGGTCACAGTTCATTCTTTGTTCCAGTCCCTAAAGCTACCAAGCACATGGAATGAGCTAAATAAAGCAACCTCACTGCTTTTAAAAGATATCTGAACAGACTTTCTTTGAAAGATTGCTCTTATCAGCCAGTATGCATCTGCTTAAATATCCTTCAGATTTTCACTTCAAGAAGCTGAAGTAAGGTGTTTTCTGTGGCAAACACAAACCTTTTTTTTTTTTCATTTTACTTTCTATTCCTCCTTCCCTACGATATGCTACTAACTACCAGCATGCAAAGTCAGAACCTCCCCTTTAAAACTGATCCAGGGGCCAGAGAGACTGTACAGTGGTCAGCGCTTTGTCTGACATACAGACAGTGCACCACATAGGGTTCCTCGAGCCAGCCAGGAGTAAGCCTAAACATCCCATATGTTCTCCTGACCCTGCCAGGAGTGAGGGCTGAGTAACTGGGGTCTGGCTCAAGAAATCAAAAACAAAAAACTGATCCAAAGAGGCATAACTATACAAAACAGCCACTTGATCTTAACCCTAACACCCTTTCTTTTCTCACAGTTCTTGCTATCTCTTCCCAGAACCCTTCCACACACATTCCTTTCCTCTGAAAACATCTATGTGATTTCATAGGCAGGAGAACTTTAAACGAGTTTCTGTTGCTTGACCATACCAGTGGGTATCAAAATAGTAACTGTTCTCAAAACTCTATACACATGGGTATAGTAGATACATGTAGTTAATAAGAACACTTATATATCTCTTTTGGTTGTAAATCACATCTCTTTCTGGAATTGACTTCCAAATTCTTTATTTTTCATATAGTAAGAAAAAAACCCGTTTCCAGAAACAGTGGTAGATGCTAAACCAGTCTGGACTAGTGATATACTCTTTTGTTTCTGTTTACTGATTCATACATTTTCCTCTTAAATATAACTAAATAAAACTAGTATAGTTTAGGTTGCTATCACTTGCAATATCAATACACAGAGTTGAAATTCCTAACATCATCAAGATAACTAAATCCATACACTGAGGTTAATAACATTCCACAACCAATCTAAATATAGAAGTCGATTTAAATTCAGGGACATGTTATTGAGGGCCTGAGGGTTGCTACTCTTATCCATCACCATCTCCTACACAAATTCACACACAAATACACAAATTCACAGAATAGAATTGTTGCTTTTTGTTTTACTAATTTTCAAATATTAATACCCAGTGTGTTAAAGCTCCTGGATAAATAGCAAAGTAAATCTTACTGATTGATACTCCCTTTCAATCTGATTGGAGGTACAAATATCCAAATATCCCCAGTCAGTACAGTGGCTACGCTACTTGCCTGATATGCCACAGACCCCAGTTTGATACCCTGCATTGCATCCCCTCCCTGCTCTGGGAGTGGCCCTGAGCACAGAAATAGAAGTAGCCCCCGAAAAACATGAGATACACTCCTCCAAAGTCAAGGCAGGTTTCAAGAGACAAATTATTTTACTAAACATCCATTCCTTTAAGCAACATTTTCTAAATGTTTTCATTAAAATTTAAATTCTATATGTATGTCTAAACCATAGACTACTATTTATACTCTAGAGTTATGACTGATTTTATCCATTTTTTTCATGAGGGATTATAAAAATACTGGAAGTATTATATAATTATTTTATAATTATGCTCCAGTTTATTTCTAAGACAGTTCTGCAGCCTCGGATAGACTGGATGAAGAATATATGTTATATGTGATGTATCTGCACTTACCAAAATGGAAGTTTAAATAAAAGTTTTTTTCGCCCATTATACTTATGTTCATATTATTTTACTTTAAATTTTAAAAATAAAGAAATTTAAAATATCAAAAAGCTTCTACAAAACACCCAATTACTAGTGCCAGGTACCTTTTATCTTTTGAGATTATCATCTAAGAAAATGAGTATTAGGAATCTCTAAGCTTTTGCTAATTAATGATCAAAATATAATTTCAGTGGATTTTTCTCTTTGGATAGATAAACAAGTTGGAAATGCTAATGAGAAAGAAAATTAAACTATAAACTACTTTGATTTTTATAAAAATGTATGCTTTTCTCTTGTCAAGTCCATTGAACACACACACGCTAATTTTTGTTTGCTTCTGTTTGGGGGTGACAATTGGTGGTACACAGGGCTTACTCCTAGCTCTGTGCTCAGAGCTAGCACTCCTAGAAATCTTGAGGAGCCATATGCGGTGCTAGAGATGGAAGCTGGACCGGCAATTTGCAAGGCAAGCACCTTATTCTGCATACTATCTTTCAGGCCACAATTTTAAAATGTATTTTTAATTTGGTTTCATAAATGCAATTTCAGTACAAGAAATAGGCTTAATTTCTTTGTCCTTAATGACAAAAGGGCATCATTTATTGATACTACTATATAGATAATTCTATTAAAATCCTAAGATGATTTGGTAATTCAGAAAATAAAACTTATATTTTTAAGTTAGCAATCAAGTTCTATACTTTAATAAGGAAGTTTGTGTAGCCACTTTAGAGTAAGTCAAAACCATTTAAAAAGAAAAATCATTGTAGAAAACCACACTGGATAAAATACTCAAATTAAAAGTATGTACATATCATTTTAATAAAATGTTTTCTTTAATTACCTGAAATACCAAGAAATTCAAATAGCTTTTAGAGATCATATAAGTATATTATGGACATTCTCTATCTTTAATTTACACAGGTACTCATTTGCATAAACTTTCTGGTAATGAATAGAAATGATATGCTTGACATCCATACCCTCATGTTTTATTTAAAATGAGATCATTAAATATTAAATGCTTCCTTTAGTAGACTACTGTCAGAATATACAATATTCAGTGAATTAAGTACTGTACTTAAGAATTCATCAATTGTATCCAAAAGAATCTCTGATCTAAAATTTTGTTCTTAATTGATTTCTCTTATTTTTTAAATGACAAGAGCCTTTTTTCATTTTTTCTTAAAATCAGGGATCAGACCAAAAAGGCAGGTTGGGTGATCACCTTTTACATGGCCTGCCTGGGTTCTCTCCCTGGGGTCACATGAGCCCACCAGGAGTAATTCCTGAGCACAGAGCCAAGACAGCCCCTGAGCACTGCAAAGTATGCCACCACCAAAAATAAAAAAATAAAAACAGGTGGCGGATGGAGATACTGTACAGCATAGAGGGCATTTGCCTTGCAACAGCTGACCTGTGGGACTCCTGACAAAACCTGTGGTCCCCTGAGGACTGCCAGGAATGATCCCTGAGCACAGAGCAAAGAGTATGCCCTGAGATTTGGGGTGTGGCCATCGATAATTCTTTATTTTAAATTTAAATAAAAAAACAGTAGGAAGAGAAATAATAAATGAGTTGGGAAAGAAAATGATCACCATAATATATATAGAATCCTTATTCTGCAATACAATATACATTAAAATTAACTTCAGCTAATTTTTCACATTATGCTATGAATTTAGTCCTCTTAAATCCAACTCCACAACTTTACAGCTGAAAAAAATCATAATTTTGAACATAAAAACATGCCATTCTGTGGGAAGGAACAAAGGTTACTACAAACTTTATTTAGTTACAATTTGAAAATAGACAACGAAAAAGGAGTTGTGTCATACATATTAACTAAATAAGCATTTGTTAATTTATGAGAATAAATATATTGACTTTCTGCTCCTCCCTCTTTGACAGAGACCACCTCTTCTCGTGATGCACCAGGTGAGCTCCTGGCACAGACTGTAAGTGTGTCAAGAGTGAATGGATATAGGCCTGGAGTGATAGCAGAGCGGGTAGGGGGCCTTGCACGTGGCCAACCAGGGCTCGATTCCTAACATCCCATATGGTCACCTGAGCACCACCAGGAGTAATTCCTAAGTGCAGAGCCAGGAGTAATCCCTGCACGTTGCCGGGTGTGACCCAAAAAGAAAAAAAAAAGGTGAATGGATATGACCCTTTAACTCTGCCATTAACTCTGACAAAGTAGAAACTGTAGCCATTGATGATCTCTTTTTTTTTTTTTGACTGCAAGGACATGGCCTAACTGTTCCACTCACTCAAGCTCAGGTGCTCAGTTAAAGCCAAGGATGGGAAGCTGATTATCAAAGGGAAGTCCATATTCAGCTTCCAGGGCCAAGAGGCCACCAACATCAAATGGAGTGGGGATGGTGCCGAACACATCATGGAGTCCACTGGGGCCTTCACGACCCTGAAGAAGGCTGGTGCTCACCTGAAGGGTGGCAGCAAAAGGGTCATCATCACAGCCCCTTCTTTCGATTGCTCCCATGTTGATGGGAAGAGCATGAACCATGAGAAATACAACAATTTTTTGCTGATTGTCAGCAACGCCTCCTGTCCCACCAACCACTTGCCTCCCTGACCAAGGTCATCCACGACAACTTTTGGCATCATAGTGAGGCTCATGACTACACTCCACGCCATCACTACCACCCAGAAGACCATAGTTGGCCCTTCTGGAAAGCAGTGGTGTGATGGCTGAGGGTCAGCCCAAATATCATCCCTGCTGTCGTAGGGGCCACCAAGGCCTGGACCAGCCCATTTCAATGTTGACAAGCATAATGTTTTGTCTCTCTTTCTAAAATATGTGTTGTGGATCTGAGCAGCCCTCTGGACAAAGCCTCCCAATGTGTTGAGATCAGAAAGGTGATAAATTTTGCCTCCAAAGGACTCCTCAAGGGCATTTTCAGATACACCAAGGAAGAGATTGTCTCCTGACCTCAAGAGTTTCCATCCTAGACACCTTAAATAGGAAAAGGGGCTTAGAGAGGCCCACCATATCATGCACTATCATGTGGTACCCCACCAATATGTAGAAAATGACTCATATCAAATATTTTCCTGAATGTAAAGTGAAACTTTAGCAACCTACACATTAAAAACAAGAGACCGATTGGTACAAGTGCAGTTACTGAGCTGTATGCAAAATAAATTAACTTTGATTGTCATTGTTAATGACATATTTAAATAAGTACATTTTTTTAAATGTTAACCTGGTGATATGGAGGAAAACTAATGCAGGATTAAGGTCATCCATAATGAGACCTGTTCCAAAGGGGAAGTAAATTAAAGAGAAATAAAATTTATGTGTAAACTCCATGGAATATTTGGACAAATCTGATTTGGCATTAAATATATAATTGATTTTTTTCAAAACATGCTGCCATCTGTAACACAAAGATAACCTCATTTGAGGCCATAAGAGACTACATACATAGTGTCATATAGCTACTATCTTTTCAATGAACAATCTCCCACTGGCCTCGGGTTATATAAATAGCACAGTCAACATGAAAATTTATATCAACAATGACTTGCATCTTAGCAAGACACTCTATTACATATATCTTATCTTTTCTGTTGTTGCTGTTTTGTTTTTGTTTGGGGGGACGGCACACCCAGAGATATCCAGGGCTTACTCCTGGCTGTACACCCACTCCTGACAGGGCTCAGGGGACTATATAGGGTGTCTGGAATCTAAACTGGGTCAGTCATGTACAAAGCAAGAGCCTTAAATCTTTTTGGACCCCTGGACCCAGATTCCTATCTTTTCTAAGATAGAGTTTTCCAAGCTTAAAATTATATCTAGAACATAATAGATGATCAAAAACATTTTTAATTAAAAGTTGTTAAAACTTCTATTTTTATAAAATCTACAATACCACAATTTGAAAGTAAAATTCATTGTAGTACATGTGAAATAAAAATCATCATTTATTTACACAAGAAAACTACTTATAGATTGAAGTACAAAGCTAGGAATAACCACCAGCCCCACCCCAAGGATTGAAAGATATGGTCCAAAAACACAAAAAGTTTATGGGTAAAATATCTCCATAATGCATTTTAAATACAAAAAAAAATTTCAGAATTAAATAACTTTTAAGATAAATGTTTGAAGCATAATAAAAGCTAAACAATAGGAACAAATTTAATTAAACCTATATTTGACTTAACTTTGAGGGTAGTTCATAAGTGAGACCAAAAGAATCATAAAAAATGTAGATATTCAGAAGTTGGCTGCTATTGGAATGGTCCATCTGTGTGTCTGTCCCCCACAGTTCTAGCTTAAAAACTGGTTGTGTGGGGGTCTGCTAGGCCCCGCCGCCCTTGGAAGCACACCACCACTGGGCCAATACCTGGATAGGAGGAAAGGCGGTGCCCAGAAAGTTGGCTGCTAAAAAAGCACAGTAGAAATGACATGTGCAGCTATATGTTCATTGTAGCACTGTTCATAATAGCCAGAATCTGGAAACAATCTGAGTGCCCCAGAAAAGACAACTGTTAAAGAAACTTTGGTGGGCTGGAGTGATAGCACAGCGGGTAGGGTATTTACCATGCACGCGGCCCACCAGGCTCGATTCCCAGCATCCCATATGATTCCCTGAGCACTGATAGGAGTAATTCCTGAGTGCAAAGCCAGGAGTAACTCCTGAGCATCGTCGGGTGTGACCCAAAAAGCAAAAAAAAAAAAAAAAAAGTTGAAACTTTGGTACATCTACACACTGGAATACTATGCAGTTGTTAGGAGAGATGAAGTCATAAAATTTGCTTGAAAGTATATGAACATGGAGAGTATCATGCTAAGTGAAATGAGTCTGAAAGAGAGGGACAGACATAGAAGGACTGCACTCATTTGTGGGATATAGAATAACATAATATGAGATTGACACCCAAGCCAGTAGATACAAGGGCCAGGAAGATTTCCCCATAGTTGGAAGCCTGTCACATGATCTGGGGAAGAAGGCAGCTGGAACAAAGAAGGGATCACTAAGAAAATGATGGTTGGAGGAATCGTTTGGGATGGGAGATTTGTGCTGAAAGTAGATAAAGGACCAGACATGATAACCTCTCCGTATCTGTACAATCGACCATAATGCCTAAAAGCAGAGAGAAGAGTATGGGGGAAACTATGTGCCATGGAGGCAGAGGGAGAGTTCGAAAAGGGGTGTACCAGGGACTTTGGTGGTAGAAAATGTGCACTGGAGGCGGGATGGGTGTTTGATCATTGCATGATTGAAACTCAAACATGAAAGCTTGTAACTGTATCACATGGTAATCCAATACTAAAAAAATCAAAAAGAAATTTTAAAAATGTAGATATTCAGAAATATAGTATTTTTTGTTTCTGTAGACTTTATTTATTTCAAATGTTGGAAAGCTATGACAGAGCAAATGAGTTTCAAAGCAACGAACCTAAAATGGGACAGGGCAACAGTACATTAGGTATGCAAATTTTTTTGCCTATGGCCAACCCAGATTCCACCCCCAGTACCATTTATTGTCCTTCAGCATGGCTAGAATCTGAGCACTGTCAGGTATACTGTAAACTTACTATCCACCCTCTCCCCGTGCAAACGAAGAAAAAGCTAAAAACCTAAGATAACTCTTAAATGTGTGACTCAGAAAATGTAATCAAAATAAAAATAAATTATATGATGGCAAGAAATATTTGGGGACCAGGTTAAGCTTTAAGGATAAAGCCCATGAAAAGCAGTAAAATCACAACCAAAACAACAAACCCCGTGGTTCTTAATGAGCGTATAAAGAGAAGACAGTTGGAATTAGAAGTTACAAAAATAGTATACACGTAAATGGGCTACAAATTGGCCTCTGACCAATATAGCCAAAGAAATCATAATAAAAAAGGAAACAGGATTGTGAAAAAAAAGGTCTACCAAAGAGACTGCTGTCAAATGAAAGGGTACCAAGATTCAGCATTTAACTATAACATCCTGTGAGAGAGAAATAAATGTCTTGAGATGTGTTTTCCAGAAAATGGTGCAGAAGTGCAAAAAGCAGTGACTGTCCTGGTTCTCGGTGGTGTGGAGGTTGAAAGGTGGATGTAGAGGAGTTGAGAGAGAAGACTCTATGGTCACAGTTCTAAAATAAGCCCCTCCCTAGAGACAGCACTCCTTCTATCCCCAGGTAAAGGCTGTGTTCACTTAGTTTATGACAGCACAGACACCCCTGCAGGGGGAGAACTGGGCTCATTTATCCTTATCAGTTCCACCAATTAGGGAAACAGATGCATCACAGAACAGTTGTGGTACATTAGTAGATGGCGAAGCACTGCATGGTCTAGGGAGTCTGGGAGACAGCTGGGCTAGGCATAAACAAATACGAGTTGCTGACTGCTTGGAAAGTTCTATATACATCATAACTTTTAATAAACACACATTAATAATTACAGTTAATACTACCGTGATTATATAACAGACATAGCAGGCCAGATTAACCCATTTGAATGTGATTCACACAGCTCAATGAAAGCCTACAAAGTGCGAGTAGATTATATGACAGAAGAGTAAAACTGAAACAGTAGTTTTGAGAAGGTCTGTCATTTAGTGGGCAAGACAGTCACATTAATAATACAAAGAAGACTCTGGTGAAACGTACTACACTGTGACAGAGTCTTACAGAAGAGAAATTCAAGGGATCAGAGATATTTTCCTGAAAGAGAATTGGAGCTGAACTTTAGTTCTCCTTCACAGCTATCAGAGAAACCCTTTATACTCAGCAATTTACCTTGCATTGCACACACACAAAAAAGCAGAGACCAGCAGTTTAAAATGGCATCTGGCTGGCAGAGTTTCTTGTGCAGTGTCTCCCTACTTTGCAGCGAAAACATCAAGAGAAGCATTTATGTGGGCATCTTGGTGAGTGAGTTACACCATGCATCCACAGACCCCAACTCTCACCAGAATCTAGTGAGATTGCTCTGTCCCTGAAAAATCAATGAATGTAGACTCCAAATACAGTCAGTGCCCCACCACAGATATTGTGTATAGTGAGTAGTTAAGAAGTCCTTCATTATACCCCTAATGTCTACTCACTAAATTAGAAATGCAAGATCCATGACAGACAAAATCCAACACCTTCCCAGCCCATAAGTATACCTGCTAGAACTAACTTAATATTTTCCTTTTACTTTCTTTTTTCTTTTTCTTTTTGAGTCACACCCGGCAGTGCTCAGGGGTTATTCCTGGCTCTGCACTCAGGAATTACTCCTGGTGGTGCTTGGGGGACCATATGGGATGCTGGGAATTGAACCCAGGTCGGTCTCGTGCAAGGCAAATGCCCTACCCGCTGTGCTATCGCTCCGGCCCCCAGCCTCTTTTCTTTTTTTAAAACCTTTTTTTTTTGGGGGGGGGGAGTGTGGACACACCTGGCAATGTTCAGAGGTTACTCCTTCTTTGCATTCAGGAATTATTCCTGGAGGTGCAAGGGAGACTATATGGGATGTCAGAGATTGAACCCAGGTCAGCTGCGTGCAAAGCAAATGCCTTACTGCTGTACTATTGTTCCAGCCCACAACTGTTTTTTCTTTTTCCATGCCAGGGATCAAATCACATGGGAGGTCCTGCCTGCCTGTTTTCTTACACAGCACCTGTTAGGTGTCTCTTCAGAAGCCTGAGAGTATTGTTCAAGTTAAAAAAAAATGCATTTTTTTAAATTTACAGGAGAGTGTCACACTCAGCTTTGCTCAGGACTTACTCCTAGTGAGGCCCTGCGGTCCATATGGGGCACTGGGGATTGAACCCGGGTTGGACACATGCAAGGCAAACACCCTACCCACTGTACTATCTTTCCATCCCCCGTTGAAGTCTTTTATTTCCAATCAGTGCCCCTCTCCCCTGTCCAGAATCCTGGCTGGTGCATTAGCTCCCTCTATCCGGCCTTTGCTGAAGCTCTTTATCAAAAGGCAGACAAAGAAAATGCCTGGGCAGAGCAGTTAGGGAGAGGCCGGGCAGGCACTGGGCTAACTTTGCCTGTACTGGCCTTTGCCCCACTTCCTCACTTTCCAAAGGTCACTGGTTTCAAAGGTCCCAGCGACTCAGTCCCCAGAGCCTCTCTTGGCCCTCTGCGGTGTTCCACCTCCTCCTGATAGCTAGAGGGACTTGCTCTGGGGAAGACTGCCAGAGGTAGCAGCAGGAATCTCCCGGAGAGCAATTACCTTGACCCGCTTTCCCTGGAGAACAGGCTCTTTTTCTTCCAAATTGGAAAATCCTCACATTGTGCCAATTAGTCCAGAGGGCACTTGGAACTTCACCAGCTGAAACACTAGCCACTCTTAAAGGGAGAGTGAGCAGGGAACAGAGGAACAGAGGCCGCCTCCCCGGCAGGTGTGACAATAGCAAGTGGCTTTACAAGAGAAAGAAAGCACAGAGGGGCTAGAGAGATAGTCCCACAGGTAAGGTGCTTGCATTGCACACAGCTGACTCCTGCACGGGGTTCGATCCCCGGCATCCCATATGGTGCCCAGAGCACTGTCAGGAGTAATTCCTGAGTGCAGAGCCAGAAGTAACCCCTGAAATCCAAAAACACAGAGAGAGAGATAGAGAGAGAGAGAGAATGACCACAGAGCTGAGGAGATAGGCGGCTTAAAGGGCTGGTGGGCAGGCAAACTTTGCATGTAGGAACCCTGGGTTTGATCCCTGGAAGTCCCCACACCCGCTTCATTACACCTGAGTGCACTTCCCCAGCACCATGTCCAAAGTGGTCCTGCTGGCTGTAGTCCCCTGAAATGACTGAAAAGCCAGTTCAATCAATAATGCACTGTTGCCCTGGGAACGAACACATCAAGAACTAAGGAAAACAAATCCCTCGCTGAAGTTAAACACAGGACTTCATTTCTCCCCTAGAGGGTCTAGATTTCAGGTCACACCATCTTCTTTTTCCTGGATGTGAACTCTCTCTCCTAGTGGGGGAAACACACACACACACACACACACACACAC
>JAOXYA010000009.1:25848138-25861000 GCA_028565675.1 Sorex palustris | reverse complement strand
TTGACGGAGGTCAGAACTCTGGATTCTTTCTCTCATTAGAGTGAAATGTGATACTCCAAGCATAGCTCTTTTGATTCCTATTTGGGAGACCCGGATAACATTCTCATCCTGTTTTGTAGGGCCCAGGTCTCTGAGGCGTATGTTAATAAAGGAAGAACAGTGGAGTCAGAGGTTCTTCATCCTCTTAGCTATTTCTTTGATGCTCTTGAAGGCTTTCCAAACCGCTCTCTTCCTCCTGCACAGCCAGGTCATTCATCATATTGACTTCTCGACCTAGGTACACAACACTGTTCATTTGGAGATTGTCATTCCATTGAGAGCAAATGAAATGTCAGGAACGAGACTGTTTCTCATAAACATTGTTTTCGTGAGATTCAGCTGGAGTCCGACAAATATATATATATATATATATGTATATAAAGGCCCTCCCGTTGATCGTCGATTTGCTCGAGCAGGCCCAGTAACATCTCCATTGGAGACTTTGTATATGTCTCAAACAGCCAATTAGCCAATATATGTATGTATATACAATATCAACAACATTGTGTCAATAAAAGTATATATACATATATATATATATATATTTCATCTGGCAAACTTAAGAGAGAACATGGACTTCTCTAGTGTGTTGTAAAAGCTAATAGTGCATATCTCAGGTCATGATCCAAACAATTCCTTGGGTGGAGAATGCTTCCATTTGTCTTTATATTTTTTAACAGTAAAAAACTGTTTCAATATTTTAACATTTAAACTTTGTTCCATCAAAGCACTCTGGTTGTTTTTCACTTTTTTTTCCATAGTATTTTTATACTTTCTTCCTGTTTCCACCACTAACTTAACCTTTTTGCTTTTGCCATCAGCAAAGCATGGCCTTTGTCTCTTCAAACCCTCTGCATTTTTTTCTTCATGCTTTTTTGAAGAGAATAAAAAAATGCAGTTTTATTTCTTGAGATAAAATGGTACCTTAGTCCTTATTTCTTCTCCATCTCAATAGCTCCCATTCTTAAAAATATTGTTATGTTTACTCATAGTAAAATTGTAAGTCTCTAATATACTGTTGCTATTCAAAAGGGTTTGAGAATAGTGACTTATGTAGACAAAAGACAATTTTAACAGGAATTTTCTGTAATTTCTCTATCTTCAAACAGCACGGTGTCTCTATTTTTGATTCTTTGTTTGTTTGGGGCCTACAGCTAGCAACGCTCAGGGGTTATTCCTGGCTTTGCTCTGAGGAATTACTTCTTGTGATGCTTGGGGAACCATATGCGAAGCCGAGGATAGGACTCAGGTTGGTTGTGTGCAAAGCAAAACGTCCTACCCGCTGTGCTATCTCACCAGCCTCAACATTGCTTCTATTCTTAAGTCAGTTTTGACTACTCTAAAATGCTAATGCTTTATTTGGTGTTCTTTTTTTAGCATAGCATACATGACTATAGCACAAACATCTGTCTTGATGGAGTATGAAGTGAACACTAAGCCGACTTTCAGTTTCTATAATCCACCCAACTATTTATTTAATTTTAATAAAATAGTCTACCTAGCATCTATTTCTCCTTAAAAATATATTTTATCTTTTGAAACTGACTTAATTCATTTATTTTGCAATCGTTGTTTTCAGTTAGGAACATAGATTGATTAGATTTTAACCAAACTCCTTTGTAGAATATATTTTCTTAAAAATAAGTAGATTGTAATTTCCAAAGAGTAACAATTGGCTTTAATTGTATAAACCTCTGTTTTGTTTCTTTTAATCAGAACAACAAGGTATTTATTTTGTAATATAGTTTCAGAATTTTATTTGGTAGGAAATAATCTAAACTGTTTAGAGGAATGGGTCAAGATGTCAGGACTGGACAAGGTGTTAATTTGTCTACAGATATTACAGGGCAGGTTGCCAATACTCAAATGCTTTAGGCAGAACTGATAGTGACTATGGGGTTACAATGTAAAATATTTGAATATATGAGTTATGTAAAGACTAAAATGTGTGGTTTCAGCTTTCAAAGTCCAAGACTTAGATATGTTTCTGGCAAATTAAAATGATAAAAATCTAGTGACTTCTAATTAGATAAGAAATACAAAGTACCCAATAGTTATACTTGGGATTTCCAAACAAAGAAACAAACAAAAAATATGTATAATAATTAGCATAATCTTTAAGTTTATTTTATCTTAGATGATATAATTTATTAAGGTCAGAATTTTTATTACCTGTGATGTCACCTGTGTTGTTACTTAATGCACTGTAATATATCTAATATGTGTACCTGTATATCTAATATATTCAGCTTTAGCATCATGAAAAATAAGAATTAACCTTAAGAAATATCAAAATGTGTTCCTGAACCAGCTCTTTGTGGGATTCCGGCCTAGGTAAACCTTCACATATAATACAGAGTAGTCTCATTGGATAGTCACATTTTCATATTGTCTTACATTAGAGGGCTAGAGTGATAGCACAGCAGGTAGGGAGTTTGCCTTGCACGCGACCAACCCTGTTGACCCGGGTTCGATTCCTTCGCCCCTCTCAGAGAGACCAGCAAGCTACTGAGAGTATTTCACTCACACAGCAAAGCCTGGCAAGATACCCATGACGTATTTGATATGCAGTAACAACAAGTCTCATAATGGAGATGTTACTGGACTCTCTCGAGCAAATTGATGAACAATGGGAAGGACGGTGCTACAGTGCTACATTGCTTACATTAGAAATTCCATTTTTTAATACATAGACCATTTTGGGAAGTGTTAACTTTAAGGAAAATGAGATTACAATTTGCAAAACTCCTACAGTCAGCAGGCAAAGAGATGGTACAGCTGGCAGGATGCTTCTGTTGCACACAACTGATCCAGGTTCCATCCCTGTCACCTCACACGATCCCTTGAGCATGCCAGAAGTGATTCTTGAGTGCAGAGCCTGGAGTGAGCCCTGAATATTGCCGGGTGTGAGCCAGAAAAAAAAGCAAGCCAAAAATCCTATTGTCAATCTTCCTGTTCATACTTGTTTATTGTAAAAAAAAAAAAAGTCAACACCAATAAGAATCTTAAGGCTCTGTAATTGTAAAGTAATTTTGCTAGATACTGGGAAAATTGATGGTAGGGACCAGAGAGATTGTAGGGGGTTAATATATCTTCATGTGGTCAACCTCAGCTTGACTTCCAGCTGTACCTGGTTCCCTTAGCACCTCTTGACATAGTCCCAGAGGATCCTGAACAGTGCTTGCTTATGGCTCTGTGACCTCTGAGCACTGTTAGGGTGACCTCTCAGACACGGTAGGATTCAATTCTTGGGTCCTCATCTTGAACTTCTGGTTCATTGACTGAGAATTGCTGGTGGGGCCCTCAGAATTCTGAGTACTTGAGAGGTAGAAAACAAACAACACATATTTTGGCAGAGATTCTTAAAAAACACATTCCTTGTTAAGGACTTGATTACTCTTTGACAGAATTTTGTCACTAAGTTTATAGCCCAGTTTTAAAGGGGGAAAGCAAAAAAAGGAAAGGAGTGAGAGGATTAGGGAGGAGGAATGAGGGGAGGAAGAAAAAGAATGAAAAGGAATAAAAGCAAATAATTCACTTCAGAAATGAGAGTTGATTGCTCTTTTGGAAAATACTGGATATTAATAAACCCCAATTAACATCTGCTTAACTTTGAACATGACATCAAGAATAGGTTTTCCATAGTTATTTAGTGATGAACATAATAAAGTAAAAGTATGCATTGTTTTCTTGCACAATAAAAATTTAATAATGTGGGAATATTGGAAATTTAGAGAAGCAGCAATTTTCATTAGAATCTGCTTTCACTAGAATTATTGCATATTATAAATGATATTCTAGATTTGTGTCTTTGGTATTATTATTTAAAGTGAGAATCGTATATGACCAAAATGTCAGTAGAGCTTTTTTTCTGAAACTACTGGTGAACCAAGCTACAATATTCCCATTGCTACATCATATTGATCATTAATATGGTTTAGAGAAATAGAAGACAAATATATGAGTGAAAGACAGACAAATGAGTAGTGTGCCTAGCCAATCTTGACTAATTTATAAGGAAAGCTAATGCTTATTCATTTATGGGCAATAAGATAGATCAGATAATATAATTTATGCAACTTCCCAGACACTGTGCACCCCACTAATTGTATCTTTCTCTTTGTTCTCTAATTTTTGCTCAGGTATTTGGCAGTTATTGCACTTTTTGGAGAATTTTTATATATTACTATCAATCTTTCGCCTACATCTAAACAGAATTATCTATGAAGAAAATCCCACTTTTATCCTTAATATTTGCAAATTACTTGAAAGGTAATATAAGGAGAAAAATTAAGCATTCACCCACATATGTCACTGTAGTTTTAACATTTTACTTGGAGTTACATAATCGAAGCCTATCATTATATTTTGCTGCATAGTGTTAAAAATAGTGAATTGATTGCTTTAAATGGATTTTTTTTAAATCTTTGAGCTTGGGTGCAATAAATTATTTTAAGTAATGTTAATTTTGACTAGAATTATAAATTACAGCTTTCTAAGTAATATACATTTTAAAACTTTAAGTTTCAGGATCCTTAAGTACTATTCTGAAGTTTTTTGATATAAACATAGAGTCACACACACTCATAATTCTTGAAACTTACAAGCATTAAACAGTGTTTTAAAATTAATATTTTAACTCCTACCAGTCCCCACACAAATGACTGCCTATTGACTGTGCAAGGTCTTCATGCTGACTCCCATTCTCCAGAAGAAGTAAATGAAATACAGAGACATTCCCAGATACAGAGATGTTAGCAATTTAAGACTAAACCTGCAACATGAGAATGCATTAGATAGATGATCAGGATAGCATGAAATCCAAATATTTTTTTTCCTACAGAGCCTCATGAATAATTACAAAATTAAGGAATTAAGCTGCTTATACAGATGGAGACAAAAATCCAGGAAGATCTTCCGCCATATCAGATCATTTGACACTATCTGAAGAAGACTTTAGAAACGCATTCATTCCTCGCTATACAAAATTAAATGGAAAAAAAATTAGGAGAGAAATAAATGAGTTTGAAGAGAGTGTGATGGAAATAAATGAAGTAAATTCTTCTAGTTAGAATGAAAGAGCTACAGAATGCAGTGACAAATCTCAGGAACCCAATGTAGGAAGCTGAAATCAAATCAGTGACCTGATAAGACTGGCATTCAATAGCAATAAAGATCACTGTATCACTGTCCTCCCATTATTCATCAATTTGTTTGAGAGGGCCCAGTAACGTCTCCATTTTGAGACTTCTTGTTCCGTGTTTGCCATATTGAATACATCACTTGCCAGCCTTTGCCGTGTGGGCGAGATACTATCGGTAGCTTGCCGGGCTCTATGAGTGGGGCGGAGGAATTGAACTCGGCTCAGCCGGGCTGGCTGTGTGCAAGGCAAACGCCCTACTACTGTGCTATCATTCCATGACAGCAATAAAGATGAGAGAATAAAAATGATTTTATAAAAAAAACAAGAGGATTTAAGAGCTTTTCCAAGGATGGAAGGCACTCTCCTTGCTTATGATTGGCCTGGTTTGAATTCCTGCATGACTTGTGGTTCACTGACAGTGTCGGGGATCACTGCTGAGTACAGATCGAATCCTCTGGGCCCTGACATGTGTCGATCAACAAACTTTCTCCCCAAATCAAAGATAAATCCTTTACAATATCAGGAGACACACATTTGAAATCACAGACTCCCAAGAGAGAAAAAAAGAAAAGGGAAAGAATCACTAGTTGAAGTAGTCATGGTTGAAACTTTCTCAATTGAAAGAGGGTGGATGCTGGTGCACAGATGCAAGAGAAATGAGTACTAATGAAAATAAACCCAAACAAGAAAATGAGAGACCCACTGTAACAAAAATGACAAGAACCAAAGACAGAGATAGACTCTTTAGAATGGTAAGAGAGAAGCAAGGGCTCATAACAAGTGGAAAAAATAAAATTGACATACAGTTCATTGCTTATTAGTTGAAAAAAATATATTGTTTAAAAATATGGTTTGAAGTTTAATGTATGCTTGGTTCAATCTTTAGGATTACAAATCTAAATATTATTTAAAATTACTATTTTAACATCAATATATGTTGTACGTTTAGTATAATATTTAAATAATTATATTCACTGAATTTGAGTGCTTTTAGAAATTAAATAACAAATATAGCTCTAAATCTGTTTAAATAAATGCACAATTAATACAAATTTCTAAGTAAATGCATGAAATATAATTTATAGTTTTAAAGGAGATAATATAGACCAGTGTTTCTTAGAGTCCATTGTTATTATGTTATTTGGCATTGTTGATAAAAGTAAAATAAAATTTGATATATTATATTTAGAATTGTATCTGTGATTCTTAGATACTCTATGATGCTGGAATTCATATTTCACAAACAATACTTTTACTAACGCAGATATAGCATACTAATCACATAGGAAAACAATACTTTATTTCTGGCTTTTAAATGGTAAGAAGGTATTTCTTTTAAATGATCTAATGTATGGACCAAATATTATGAATAGAATGAATTTTAACTTCAATACTTCCACTGATAAAACTTAGATGTGATATCCCTATAAATCCTAAAAAGCAACACAATTAAGTTGAAATGGTGATTTTCCCTCTTCCTTTATGTAGTTAACTTGACTTTAGTCTTGAAAGTATAAGATTTATCTGATTATTTATTTAGTCTTGGATGAAGTTAATTAGAAAAATTAAAATTGCATCAGACACGTTGGTTTATACTTCTACAAGCTATATTTGAATCAATGTAAACATTTTGAGTCATGAAAGTGGTTTCAGACAAAATAGAAATGGAATTTTACAGTTAATTCTTCTATAGAACTAACCTTAACAGAGACTATAAGAAATTTTCTTTGACAGAACAAGATTTCAGATTTTGTGGTTTCATTTTTTTATGATTACAATTATTATTACATCATAGACAGAAAATATTTAAAGTTATATTAAATGTGAAGTTATATTTTTTCGCTTTGACATTCGATTTCCATATAAGAGATCAAATATGTAGGGATCTCCATGAAGAATTCTTTGTTATAATGATGAGAATTTTCTTGTATTGTATAAAAAAACTGGCAATTTTATTAAATTTAATTAATTCAATTTATACATCTTTTAAATGGTAGAGTTAGTCAAGACATACTTTATTCTTTTGTTAATATTTATACTCTGGCCCACTGATGTACCTAAAGTAGCACACCTGTGTTGGGTTTTAACATGCTTTCTTGTATTCCCTTATATATGGGTTTAAAGGTCTCTTTCAGAGAGCCCGGTAAGCTACCAAGAGTAACTTGACCACATAGCAGAGCCTTGCAAGCTACCTGTAACATATTCGATATGCCAAAAACAGTAACGTTAACTTGTCTCATTCCCCTGACCCTGAAAGAGCCCCCAATATGCCATTGAGCTACACTATCACGCAACAGGGACAAATGGAAACATTACTGGCAGCCACTTGAGCAAATTAATACACAATGGGACAACAAGTGACAAGTATTTAGACACCTGTACAGTGAATTAAAACACAGTGTCTTAATCATTTATGCTGTAAATTTTCCTCTGATATGAATTAATTTAGTATCTTATATTTTATTATATAAAAGAGAAAATAAAACATTGCATGAGAGTCAATGAACAAATTCAGTGTTGCTTGAAATTACATTTAGGTATCAGAAATTCTGAAGTAAAGAATAACAAACTTTTTAGAGATTCTCTATAAAACTAACATTATAAAGCACAGCAGAAGAATGCGGGTCATTGACAGTAAACATAATGGTTATTTGTCTTATTAAGCATTATGTTTACAATGAAATATAATTAAATATGTTAGCAGAACTGGATTTAAAATGTACTGTGCTTCTTAGTAAACTTCATCAGTTACAAAATAAAGATAAAGGAGACTAACAGGTAAAATTTAGCAGCACTTATCTACTTAGGTAGAATAAAATATTAAGCAGTTACAAAATTAATATTCTATGTAAAATATGTATTTTCTTCATACCTCCCTCCCCACTTCTCTTACAGCTCCCATTACAATTCATGTAGTTGTGTTAATTGTGAGGTGAAATGAGTACAAATCATAGCTATCTGTCTCTAAACAGTTGATAGACATGACTATAGTTACAATTCCCTGAAAATACATGCTCATTTTATGCTGTAAATTCTTTTCCTGTTAATTCATCTGATGCTCAAGTATTACAGTTTATAATATTTAAACCTGTTTTTTTCCTTACAATTTCAGAGTAAAAAGTGAATTTTACATCTTATTTTGTAGGTTTAATTAAAATAGACAAATAGAAATTTCACTCAAGTTTGAGTATT
Source organism: Sorex palustris (assembly GCA_028565675.1). Classification (NCBI taxonomy): domain Eukaryota; kingdom Metazoa; phylum Chordata; class Mammalia; order Eulipotyphla; family Soricidae; genus Sorex; species Sorex palustris. The sequence continues at coordinate 25,852,626 of JAOXYA010000009.1, read as the reverse complement.
TTATTTTAAAAAGAATATTTTGAATCTATATATAAGACTGAATGCATGAAGTATTTTGACTTATTATTTCAAACAAATATATAAACATCTACAGCTGTCTTCAATTATACACAGTAACTCATGATTATAGATGAAAATAATTAAAATTTGTTCAACAGATATGCCTTCTATTTTTTATAAAATTTACTGGCAATATGAAACAATGATTTTTAAAGTGAAAATTATCATTGCTATGCTACTTTAATCAACCACAAAATCAGAAAAATAAGGAGAGATACAGGAGTAAGTAGGACGAATATCAACTTAAAAAATATATTATTTCTCAAGAACTAACCAACCTTTTCTTTCTATGAATTTATTTCTAATGTTTAGATTAAATGGGATATGTTACCAGGACATTGGGTGTACTCTTTTTTTTTTTTAACATGCTCTTCTATGTCAACATTAAAGAGGAAGAAATCACTATTGGTCTGGTTATCTTATCTAATTTTTTCTCTTAGTTTTCTGGAAAATAAATATGTTTAGAACAAAAATAAAATTATAAAACTATCTTTCAATAAATTTTATTCTTCTCAATTCTCTGTTTGTTTCATTTTGTTATTGTTTTGGAGCCACAACCCATGGTACACAAAGCTTATTTCTGGCTCTGCACTTAGGGATCATTCCTGACACGGCTCAGGGGACTATCCATTGTAGTTTCAACAATGGATCCTCGGTCAGCCACACGCAATGCAAGCATCCTACCTACTGTACTCTCATTCACTCACTCACTCACTCACTCACTCACTCACTCACTCTCATATTTTGCTGAGTATTTTTTCCTTAATCAACAAATATTAAGTGTCTTCTATTTTAAACAAATATTAAGAGTTTTCTTTTTTTGTTTGTTTGGGGTTACAGTTAGCAGTACTAAGCACTTTCTATTGGCTCTTTGCTCAGGGTTTACTTCTGGCTCTGTGCTCAGGAATTATTCCTGGCTCTGTGCTTCCAAATCACTTCTGGTGGGGTTCAGGAGTACCTGAGATTGAATCTAGGTCAGCCATGTATGATGCAAATGCCCTACCTACTGTGTTTTCTCTTTGGCCACAACGTCTTCTATTTTTCTATTTCTTTTTAATTTATTGAATCATTTATTTTATCATGAGATAAATAGACCTTTACAAAGCTATTCATGATTGGGTTTTAGTCATACAATTTTTCAACACCCATCTCTCCACCACTGTACATTTCCCACCAGCAATATCTACAGTTTCCTCCTCATTCATCCCCCGCCCCATCCTCACCAGCTTGCCCCTATGGCAGTCACTTTTATTCTTCATCTTTTGCTCTTTTTGAGCTTTGTTGTTTGCAATACAGGTTTTCAGAGGTCATTGTGTTTGTTTTTACCTACTTTCAGCACATAAATCTTAGCCAGAGTTATCATTTCTAACTATCATTGAGTTATTCTGTGAGAGCTTACCAAGATGTTGTTATAGTTAAGCCTTCTGTTTTTATAGTTTGTTCATCATGGTTGGTTGTCTTTTTCAATTTAGTGTGCGACTACTGGTTTATCAACATTGTAGCATTGGAGATGCCAGGAAATTCAGTATTTTTATCAGGAAGTTACATCAGGAGTAGATCTTTCAACTGGGTGGCAGCTTGGGGTGTGGCTATGACTGCCCAGGCTTTCGGAAGTACAGGGAAGTGGGGGGGGAGGTAACCCAACCCTATTCCATGAAAGTCTAGAGATTTTAGTCACGAAATCCTCATACTCGAATTTTTTAGCAGATTACTATCTTTGTGAGGTACAGACAATTCCAATGGTTAGTGTCATGTCACCAGGAACATGGTGGAGATTTTGGATTGTGGAAACAAGTGGCTTCTGTGTAATCTGGGCAGGCACTGGTCAGGTACATACTAGTGTGCCCTGGATGATTCAATCATGTGCAGTACTGAAAGATTTATTGTGGTTTTTTGATCTCTTTCAAGATTTATTTATAAGTCTCTGGAGGAAGGCTTATACATGAGCTTGCATGGTGGTATCAGAGTTGGCTGGTGCAAGAGGTTCTTGCATACCTAAATTTTAGCAGTTAATTTATCAAAAAACTTGTTCCCGAGTTATTAGAGTCTGGCTGAAGGCATGGTGTAGATTAGGAGGAAATCACCAAAGGTAAGAGAACTGTCAAGGTGCTGATACTCTTTTTTTTTAGTAATTTTTGAAAATTTTAAAACTTATTTTAAAAAATTATTTTCATAAAGTTATTCAAAATAATGGATTACATTTAATATTTGACACCAGTCCCACCACCAGCATTATATCTTCCCCGACTATTATTTTGAATTTTCCCACAACCACTAAAACCCGCTGAACAGGCAGATACTAGATAATTTATTTTGTATTGCTTGTTATGAATAGTATAAGATGTTGCTCCAAGAATTCTAGAATTTTAGATAATTAGGATCTGAAGAAATTTCTGCAATGAGTTGCTAGGTTTCGAGGTTCTTTTGTGTGTCTCTGGATCATGCCTGTTAATGAGCTTAAATAGTAGCTGTACGCAGTTTGTGGGCGTGACCTCCAAGGTCCCATAGAGATGGGGTGATGAGAAGGACTGCCCTATCCCTTTATCACTAGAGGTCTGGAGTTTAGAGTCACTGATCCCACATACCTGGGCTTTTAAGTAGGTCCTGGAAATTGGCGGCCACCAGGATTCTCAGGGGGCAGTTGGAGAGATGACACCAGCTCCCATCTGAGGAACCCTTCCTCCACCCCCCCCCCCCCGGTAAATTTGCCTGGTGCAGTTTCCGGGGGCATTTCTGCAGTGAGCTGCTGGATTCCTAGATTCTTTTGTGTGTCCAGGCTGCTAATACTCCAGACCAGTGGGTCAACCCGGATCTGTTGGTGGCTCTGCACAGGCCCTGGTGGGGACAGCAGCAGCCACAGCTGGACCATGACTGAGGCTGGGGTGACTACCATGCACAGCTCAAGTGCTCCATGCAATCTGCTACCACCAGTCCAACAGCATCTGACTAGAGGAGCACACTCCCATCCTCAGGTCTGGTCTCCAGATAGTTGGAGCTCAATGATTTTCCACCAAAATATACTGTGTCAAGGGCTGATCCCAGGCAGCAGTGGCATTGGGGAAGCCCTGCATGAAGATATTCTCTGGGGCCACCTCTACCCCCACCCCAATGGTTGGAAACCAGTGCCTCTTCTTAACTTTGGGGTCAGTTGCTCCGTAATGGTTGCATATTGGACCCAAAGAGTTCTACTCATTCACAAAAAATTTTTGCAATGGCTGCTCCCCATAGAGCTATCAAAGCTCCACCAGCTTCTATGCTCACAGCTGCACCAGCACCATGTTCATGAGTCCCACCTCAGGGCCTGCTTTGCATATTGGGTGCCAAAAGGCATTATTTTTGACAGAATATTTGAAGGACACTTATATTTATTCATGCAGAAATTTTGTGACACCAACAGCCCGCTGTTTAGAGCACTGAGAGTTGTCGCTGCTGTCCCAGCACTGATGCCTGGAACTATAACACCACCACCTTCTCTCAGGATATTTATTGTTTAATTGACTTAAATCATTACAAGTCTTCTCATATGAGGACAATTTTATATTATAGGGATTTAGGGCCTTCAAAATCTTTTCGATTCTTACATTCTCTGTGTTGTTCATTTTGTACATAACTGAAGTATGTACAAAAATCATAACTGTAAAAACTAATGATAGAAAATAATAGAGGTTATGAGTATCAATTTGTTGAAGTCAATAAAAACTACTTATATGATCATTAAATTGAAATCAAAGAATGGATATATTTGAGAAGGAAATAACATTGCTTAATATGTTATATGAAGACTACCTGACAACAGTGAATGTGGCTTAAATGGGATGATGAGAAAGTTAGTATAACTAGAGTAAAATGTGCTAAGATAAAATTTGTATAACTCCTGAAAAAGCTGATCTACAATTGGCTTTACAAGGGAAATCTTTAAAAATTGGATTATTTCAGAAAACTAAGCAGAATTACTATTAATTTTGTCCTAATAGGCACTGATGTTCTCATTACTGATAGGAGATTCTATAGATAATATCAAAACTTATTTGTATAAAATTTTACAACATAAATTATTTATTTTATTTTTAAAAATGATTTTATTTTATTTTTAAAAATGATTTGATTTTGAATTACTTGAAGTCTTTCTGCCGAACTAGATGTCATTTTATTTACTGATGGTATTGGCTAAATTGGCATCACTCTCCCAGAGATTCCTATCTCCCATTGGCTATAGTTTGTGGGTTTTCTTGCTGTTTTGTGACCTCACCCAGCATTACTCAGTGATCACTCCTGTCTCTGAATTAAATAATCTTTCCTTAAGCTTCTACATCAACTATATGTAGTGCTAGGTATTGAACTGCAGTCCACATATGCAGAACATTCATGCCCTGCAATGTCTTTCAGCTGTACTCTTGATTATAGTTTTAACCTGGATTTTCTCTGAAT
>JAOXYA010000009.1:25279408-25290364 GCA_028565675.1 Sorex palustris | reverse complement strand
ATTATGGTATCACTGTATCACTGTCATCTTGTTGTTCATGGATTTTATCAAGCAGGCTCCAATAAAGTCTCCATTTGTCCTAGCCCTGAGTTTTTAGCAAGTGCCACATTGGAGGTTCCTTCAGGGTTAGGGGAATGAGACCCATCATTGTTACTGGGTTTTGGCATATAAAATACACCAGAGCTTGCCAGACTCTGCCATGTGGGCAGGATACACTTGATAGACAGTTGGGTTCTCCAAGAGTAAGAACTAGACAATAACAGGTTGTGCTTCCGGGAGCTGGGTTTTATAGTCCCTGGGTCTTGGCTGTTGATGGGGTAACACAGCGCCAGGGGCAGTTGGTGGGTCTAATGCCTAGCTACTAGAAGATGGGGTATCTGGGTGGAGGATGCCCAGTCCCTATCCGAGCAGGCTTGGAGATCTCAGGCCCCGGTTCTGCACACCTGGGTTTCTCTGCTGGTTCTTTCATGCATGAGGCTGGTCCAAACGTGTGAAGAGTGGTCTTAAGCATGGCCGTGACTGGTTCCGGAGGTCTTCAGCTTTATATGTCATCTTTATATGTCATCTACTTAAACCCTTAGAACATAACCAACAAATTTTATTCTGATGAAAAAGAATGTCTAACACTGATTTCTTTCTTTCGTTCTAGAAAATTGAGCAAATTTAAAAAGTTATTGTTATTCTTTTGGTATATCTTTAAAGTATTCACCTTAATGTTGAATTATTGTCTCATCTTCCAAATACAGTGATATATAGGTAATTTGGGGTCCTCAAATATTTAAAGATAGCTGAAGACTTTGATGAAATTATTGATCACTATTTGTTTGACCTTAGTATTTTTATGTTTTAAGACTGGCCAATGGTTGGAACCTATCGCAGGTGTGTGTGGGGTGGAGGGTAGGTAAGATAGAGAACGGACTACCAGTATGACGATAATAGTTGGAAATAATCATGCTCGACAAGAGAGAGAGAGAAAAAAAAATAAAAGTGCCTGCCATAGAGGCAGTGGGGGGAGTGAAAAGGACAGGGATGGGGAAATTGAGGACATTGGCACTGGAAAATGTATACTGAAGAAGGGAGGACTGTTGGAACACTGGATGACTAAAATCTAATCATGAACACCTGTGTAAAGGTCTATCTTCATGGTCACAGTCCTCTCGTTATTCATCGGTTTGTTCGAGCAGGCCCAGTTACATCTCCATCGTGAGACTTGTTACTGTGTTTGGCATATGGAATACCTCACAGGGAGCTTGCTAGGCTCTGCCGTGCGGGCGAGATACTCTCAGTAGCTTGCCGGGCTCTCTGAGAGGGGCGGAGGAATCGAACTCGGGTCGGCCATGTTGGCCGCTTGCAAGGCCTTACCCGCTGTGCTATTGCTCCAGCCCAAGGGTCTATCTTACAGTGATTCAATTTAAAAAAAACCTTTAAATAAATAAATAATCTAAAATTAATAAATACATAAAATCTAAAACAAACAAATAAACAAGATATAAAATTAATAAATAAATAAATAAATAAATAATAAGCAATGCATTTGTGCCAAGAGATAGTAGAATGGTTAGGGCACATCCCTTGCATGAACTAAATTCGGGCTCAATTCCCAGCGTGACAATGTGCCCTGAGCATGGCAGGGAGCACCTCTGGAGACTCCAGAGCACCCCAGGCGTGGCCCTAGGAGCCTCAGCACTGCCAGGGAAGCCAGGATATAACCAGTCTCACAGGACAAAGAAGGATCTCACCCTGGAACTCTGGGGGGTTTTTTTTGTTTGTTTATTGAATCACCATGAGATACAGTTACAGACTTAAAAATTTTCATGATTATGTTTAAGCCATATAATGATTGAGCACCCATCCCTCCACCAGTGTCTGTTCTCCACCACCAATGTTCCCGGTATCCCTCCAACCACCTTCACCCTTCCCATTCCCTGCCTCTGTGGCAAGCACATTCCCTCAGCCCGGCTGACAAAGACTCTGAACCTCTTGGTCACTGTTTGGGAGGCCACATCCTTCAACATAAGGAAAGAAAAAATTGTATCCAGTGATAACTAATGTGAGTTTATATCACTGTATAGGTCACATTTTTTGATAATCAGTTGCCTCTCAGTTGTGGCTTCTTTGGAAACAAAACCAAAATTAAACCTGAATTGAGACTCTGAATTGGGTTGTTATTTCACTTGTATCACTTGTCATCCTGGTGATCATCGATTTGCTCCCGTGGGCACCAGTAATGTCTCTATTCATCCCTGTCGTGTGCTAGTGTAGCCCAATGGCATCTATTCACTCCAGGAACATGAAGAGCCTCAAGCCATTCATTCAGGGTTTTGATGAAGAAGTCTGACCAACTCGTAGGTAGGTGGCCATGCATTCTTTTGACATCCTGTGGAATCCAATCAGTAACAGCTCTAGTCCAGCGGTCGTCTCTAAATCACATGACTTGTCCGGTCCATCTGATTTTCGATGCCTTGGCAAACAAGACAGCATCCCTGATTCTTGATCATCAACAGAGGTCAGAACTCCAGATTCCTTCTCTCAGTTGAGTGAAATGTGATACTTCAAGCATAGCTATTTCAATTTCTCTTTGGGAGACCTGAATAGCATTCTCGTCCTGTTTTCACAGGGCCCAGGTCTCTGAGGCATATGTTAGTACAGGAAGAATGGTGGAGTTGAGAAGATGTGTCCGGAGCCAGAGGTTCTTCTTCCTCTTAACCACTTCTTCAACTCTCTTGAAGGTGTTCCATGCCGCTCTCTTCCTCCTGAGCAATTCAGGTGCCAGGTCATTTGTCATGTTGAGTTCTCGACCTAGGTACACATAACTGCTGCATTTGGATATGTTTTTTCCATTGAGGGCAAATGGAACGCCAGGAATGAGTCCGTTTCTCATGAACATTGTCTTCATGAGATTTAGCTGCAGTACGACCTTTCCACACTCACAGTCGAAGTCAGCCAGCATTTGTGCCACTTGGATGATATTTGGTGTTATTAGAATGATGTCATCAGCAAAGCATAGGTGGTGTAGTTATTACTTAAAAAATATAAAACTTGAGGCAAATTGAAATAAAACTTAAATTTTGTTTTACTCTATATTTTTTTCTTTCTTTTGGGAATAGTTTTCACCTGATACTGGATGAAATATTTGAAAGTCTCATAATGTTTCATCAGTATTATTAAGCAACTTAGGAGTTGCAATCAATTATATCACAAACTGAGTATTATATCAGGAGCAATACTTTTTCAGGAGTCAGAGAGATAATGCAACATGTAAGGTATTTGGCTTGTACATGGTCAGATTTAATTCCCAGCACAGCATGTGACAAATGTGATCCCTAAGCTTAAAGCTAGGAATTAGTCCTGAATCAGCTGAGAGTCCCCCGGTATAATATATATATATATATGTAAAATATATATATATATATATATAAAGTCAATATACAAGGGGTTGCCTGTAGACTGGCCATAAATAGTTAAAGGGAATAGATCTTTCTGTGTCATTTATATTTTCCTGTACTAATTTTTTTATGTAAATACCACTCTCAAATCAAAGGAAGTGGAGGTCAAAGGGGATGGGAAAGCTCTTACTTGGAGAGGTAAGAGATGTCATCACAAGATTATATTGTATGAAGTGTACCTCGTAGATGGTTAATTTTTATAGACTTTTTAAAATATTATTTTATGGTTCTATATTTTACAAGAATATTGAAATCACTGTTTATACTGCATTGCTACTATACCAATATTCCCACCAATTTTGCATTCCACCATTGTCCCACCATCCAGCCCCTTAGCTTTTTTTTCCATTTCTATTATGATTTTTTTCCATTGAGGATTGTCTTTTTGTTTTTTCTGACTCGGTCATTAGCATAAACTCTCCAATTTCATCAAAGTTGAAGGAAACCGAATAGTACTCCATGGTGTACATATACACAATTTCTTTTTCTACTTATCTGTGGAGCTTCCCTTCTGGCCCCGAGCAGAGCCCCAGCAGCTGAAGACCTCCAGATCCAGCCAGAGTCATGCTTAATACCATTCTCCACACACTCAAACGAGCCACACATGAAGGAACTGGCAGAGGAACCCAGGTGTGCAGGTCCTGGGGCTGAGATCTCCAAGCCTGCTTAAATCGGGACTGGGCCTCCTCCACCCAGATTCCCCATTTTCCAGTAGCTAGCCATTACAACCACCAACTACCCCTAGCGCCCATGTAATCCTGTAATGGCCAAGACCCAGAGACTATAAAACCAAGCTCCTGGAAGTGTGCACCCATATTTGCAGCCGCAGCCTCTTATTTTCTAGTTCTTGCTCTTGGAGAATCCAGCAGGCTACCGAGAGTATGCTGCCCATATGGCAGAATCTGGCAAGCTTCCCATGGCGTATTTGATATGCCAAAATCCAGTAACAATGATGGGTCTCATTCCCCTGACCCTGAAAGAGCCTCCAAGGTGGCACTTGCTAAAATCTCAGGGCTAGGATGAATGGAGACATTACTGGTGCCTGCTCGAGAAAATTGATGAACAACGGGATGACAGCGATAGAGTGATACAGTGATAATCATCTGTTCATGGGCTTTATGGAGGCTAGTTTGCCTTTGGCCCCACCACCCATGACATCTAGTCCTGTACCTTTTCTTCTTTTTTAAATGCCAATTTTCCCTCATCTTCAATATGTATTTTTTAGGGGGCATCACACCTGGCGATGCACAGGGGTTAGTCCTGGTTCATGCACTCAGGAATTACTCCTGGCCATGCTCAGGGGAACATATGGGATGCTGGGAATTGAACCTGGGTCTGCTGTGTGCAAGGCAAATGCCCTACCCATTGTACTATCACCCCAGCTCTTTAATAAATCTTGAATTCATTTCATACACAAACATAATGTAGTTTCTAACCTGGAAGTTCTGACAAACATAGTTTTAAACGGCTTTAGAATTATTCCACTCATCATCAGTATCTAGTCTATAGAAAAAACAAGTATGGTATCCTTAACCGGTGAAATTCGGCTATTGTTAGATGAGGTGTCTTTCTCTGACCCTATTGCCTCAGAGTATCATGACTTTTCTCTGAAGAATGTCAGGGCATTTGCCTGATAGAAGACAAGAGAGTCTGTCCAATTATACGTGCATATTTCAAGCCCTTGAAATGTTCTTCATGAATTCCCAGTGAAATTAATTCCTTGCTGTTAGGGAGAGGGCAGATGACTCTCCTTCTTCAACTTTGGTAAGACTGGTATAACTTAAAGTCCAAAATCAACTCTTTTTGCTGTGAGTGTGTTTTGGTGGGGGTCCCCATAGTGGAGTTCAAGAGGTCCAGGACCAATCCCAATAATGGACATCACAGCACTTGAGAGGGTAGTGCCCTGAGGTGCCAGGAATTACCTGGGTCACCACAGTGACTATTCAGAGCCACCCTAGTGGTCCTCCAGGTCCTGCAGGTCTGCATCTAGCAGTTTAGAGGACCATGTGATGCTGGAGTTAGAGCCAATCTGACAGCAAGGCCTGAACTGAAGTTCTCTATCATCTCTCTGGCCTCTGGAACCAACTGTTGAGGGAAACCTGCACAATAGTCTCTTCTGACTCCATTTTTTCTGCCAATCCTCCCATTCTGGGTATTAAAAACTTCAAATAAATTATTTATATTTAGCCATTATTTTCATTTTGATCTGGCAAGTCATTTTGGAATTTTGTATTTGTGGAATCATAACTCAGTTAAAATTCCTAAAGTTCACATGCTACTATACTTGTCATTTTAATACAAAACATACCAATAAAATTGGGCTGGAGTGATAGCACAGTAGGTAGGCCCTTTGCCTTGCATGCGACTAACCCAGGTTCGATTCCTCCTTCCCTCTTGAAGAGTCTGGCAAGCTACCGAGAATATCCCACCTGCACAGCAAGAGCCTGGCAAGCTTCCCATGGCATATTCGATATGCCAAAAAGAGTAACAACAAATCTTACAATGGAGATGTGACTGGTTCCCGCTGGAGCAAATTGATTGAACAATGGGAGGACAGTGCTACAGTGCTACCAATAAAATTGTGTTGAGGTAACAAGTGAAAATATTCTTTTCTAGTGCAAATACTTTCTTTCAATTTCAACATGTATTATGATGGGTTCCTTTGCAAAATTCCATGCACACTTAATGCACACGTGCTGCAATTTTTATTCAGATTTAAGAAAGATGTATCTTTGACTCTCTTCCTTGTCTTCCAGACCAACCAGGAATCAATATGCAGATGCTAGATTTACAGACTCTCTTAAGATGATAGATCAATAAAGTACCCCACTGCAAAATGCTGGCCTAGAGGAGAATATAAACTTTTTTCTTAATCTCTATAAGACTTTGCTCCCAGGACCAAGCACTTTTCCTTCAGTGTTAATAGTACTGAATTTTCTTACTGCTTTTTTGTGTCAAAGGCACTCTTCAAATATGTACTTAATTTTTAAGCCTCTCTTTTAACAGAGGTGGCACTGTTTTCATCCCCTTGCCTCCCTTTCCTATCTCCTGTGTAGAGAGTTTTCTTTGAAGTCATGCAGGAGAGATGTGCAGGGATGAAGGAGATGAGAACAGAGCCAAGGGCGCTTGTAATGAACTTTTGATGGAAAAGAAGTTTAGATTAATTCAGCTATTCAAGCTACTCTCTATTTAGAATTCTTATGAGGAAATAATAAATTACAGAAAGATAATGAGTCAGATTTTATGTTAGCTCTAAATGTCTTGGCCCTCTAAATGTTTTTGTGGACATCCTGTGGATTCCTGAGGATTTAGAATTCTGCAAATTTCCAGTTGTATAAGACTTATTTACTTTGTATTATTCCTGGACTTTTTCTGTTTATCTCTTATGATTGCCTTGAAATTCACAGCTGGAACTTGACTTATTAAAAAGGTATTTATTTGTCTTTTTTACAATAAATTTTACTCTAAATGCTGTTCTTCATATGCCATGTAATTAATTTTTGTCAGATTTAAAGTTTATGGTGTTTGCATTTACTGTGGACTTCTTATTTTACCCAATCTTCTTATTAATCTTTTTAAATGAAAAAAATAGATTCTAATATTTCCAAGTTATTTCTGATTATCAAAATTTTTTCACAGATGATTTGCACTTGGACATATCTACAGCGTGCTTTATCCTGAACTAATTCCTTCCTAGGCCTGCTGCGTACATTGCATTGGAACCTCCGCTAGTCACTCATCTGGTTGGAACAATGGATCAGTTTATTTCTTGGACCATAACTTTTACTCTTACATGGTTTACTCAGTTTATTACAGCAAATTTTAAATATTCCCAGAGAAAGGTTTTAGGGAAGAAATCTTAGTGAGTTCCCTGATGTCTGAAAATACTCTCAATTTGTGGGTTAGCTTAAGGCCTTGTTCTACTTCTTGCCAGCACTAGTGGTGCATATCAAATTCTAATACCCATGTGGCAAGTCTTCGTTTTTTCATCTCTTTTTCCCCCCCTAGAAGCTTTAAGGGCTGTTTAATTTATTTATTCATCCAATAAATAGTTAGTAAGTGCTGACTACATTTCATTGTGTCTACTCAGACACAGCAGTGAGCAGAGTTGGCAAAATTCCTGCTCGAAAGCAGAGAGTGGGAAAGAAGCTGATGATTTCCTAGTAATCAGGTCTAGAGATATATATCTTGGATATTCAGCAAGCTCTTTTAAGCAGAAATATGATCCTAAGCAGTGGAAATTCTCTCGCATGAAGTTTTAATAATTAATTCACTGCTCTTTTCTTAAACTCTATCTTGTTAGAGGTTTAAATTTTGTATTAATCTTTTATATCTCTTGCAACTTTTATCATATTATCTATGTTTAATCCCCAAATTGTTCATTTTATTCACTTTATTACATAATCTTATTGACTTTTCTTTTTTTGAACCTATTGTATATGCTGATTATTGTCTCTTATAGTTCATTTATAATATATTAATTTGTGTCCACATAATAGCTATTTTAATCTCTTGAGGTTACTAATTGAGGTTTTCATATGATGGATCACCTCTTTTTTATTGCTGTTATAGCTACTTCTTTTAACCTAATGTTTATTTTATCTTGATCTCTGATTTTCCTATATCACCCAGAAAACTTAATTGTCTGTTCAAATTTTAAAATGGAGCATAAACCCAATTGGGAACACTGCAAAAAGCTAAGCTTATTGATTAGTGAATTTAGCTTGAGAGAGATCAGATAAATTGTTGAATGCTGCATTAAGCCAAGGGACAACAAAATATGAAAACATTAAGATCCTTTTTTCCTGAATAACCACAAAAGTATTCTAAAACTTCTAAGGAAGCTAAATATCTTTTTAAAAGGAAAAGCCTTACATCCGCCCCCCCCCAGGATTGAATTGCTGCCTGACAATATATGTACAGGGGTAGTGTGTGTGTGTGTGTGTGTGTGTGTGTGTGTGTGTGTGTGTGGTGTTTGTGTATGTGTTTTACAAGAGGAGGGAAATCATTATGAACAAATAATAACTCTGAAATTATCCTCTCTTATAAATTCAATATTTAATATTTTGTTTCTTTTCCAGTGTGCTTTATATTTCTAATATGAATTCAACACTTTCTTAGCCAAAGACTACATGCTTTAACCTTAGTTATTAGACCCGCTCTCCTGCAACTTCTACCATACTGCAACTTTATGCATACTGTATTTTCTGTAGCCACTCTTTCTTTCCTGTTTGTTAATATGTGTTTTCAGCTGATAGCTTCAGAGGTGTTTCTCTCTCTCTCTCATATGTACATTTCTTTAGAAGTGAATGTGTTATTGGTTTTGTTTGGGTGGGGGGAGGGGCAGCTACACCTACCTGTGCTCAGAGCTTATTCCTGCCTCTGGAGTGAGGGATCACTACTGGTGAGCTTTGGGAACCATATTGGGATGCTGAGGATCAAACTCAGGCCAACCTCATCAAGGCAAGAGTCCTACCCACTGTAATATTTTTCTTGCCCTAATATAATTTATGTGAGTTGGTGTGGAGGTAAATGTAAGTGGTTCCTAATCGTGTGCACTTGAAATGGATTCTGGGGAAGTATTAACTATTTCTTCTGTTTTTATCTTTGTTGTTTTTACATTTTTAAAGTGTTAGGTGGTGTTTATAATCAAACATCACTTTTAATAAAAAAGTAATATTTCAGGCTATGAGAGTAGGAAAGAGAAAATAAATAATTTCTTCACTTTCCATTATTTGTTAGATTCTTTTGAGGGGTGTGGTCACACCCAGCTATGTAAGGAGTTGCTTCTGGCTCTACACCCAGGAATCAGTCCTGGCAGTGCTCAAGGGACCATATAGGATGTCCAGGACCAAACCCAGGTTGTTGGCGTGAAAGGTAATTGCCCTTACCCCTGTACTATCACTCTGACCCCTATTTGTTAGATCCTTGACAGTATTTCTTTTCATACTAATTTTAGTCCTATGGAGGTAATGGAGGTCTGTCGGGCTGTTGGGAGCTACCTCCACTACCTCCACTACCCAACCGCGGATGCCCTCCAGGACGCTTTCCGGACACTGAAGCCCGGACTCACACATGAGTGAAGCCCCAGAGAGCCAGGGAAGCGGAACTCTGTGCGGACTTCAGGCTCAACGGACCCGGGAGCAGAGATCCTCTGCCTACTCCCAGCAGCCCGGCAGACCTCCATTACCTCCATTACCTCCACTACCCAGCCGCGGAAGCCCTCCAGGATGCAGCCACACGTCACATCATAAAGCACTTAATACAAGATTACCGCACCATATTTGAAAGCGTTGAAATATGGTTTGAAGCATGGGAACACCTGTAAGAGTGATTAGAGGCCACCCTAAAAGCCTCTAACTCTCTCGAAGAGCCTGGCAAGCTACAAGACTGTTCTGCCCACACGGCAGAGCCTGGCAAGCTATCCATGGAGTATTTGATACGCCAAAACCAGTAAATACAATGGGTCTCATTCTTCTGAACCTGAAAGAGCCAAAAATATGGCAGCATTAAGAAGGATTAGGAAGGAAAGGCTCATAAAATCTCAGGGCCAACTAGGCTGCAAAAACGAAGAAGGACAAAAATGACTGTCTGTACTTTCAACGCACATACTCTGGCATTGGATGAATCCATTGAGGACCTGATGGTGCAAGCGCAAAAGATCAAGTACATCACTGGTCTGACTGAAACAGGAAGATGTCTATCACATCACGCCGTTTTCGACACTTGGGAAGAACTGTTCCTCGGAACATGCGACAAAAGAGGTGTCAGTGGTGTCGGTGTCCTTATCAACATAAACTTGGCCATAAACATTGATTCATTCAAAGGCCTAACAACCCAAATCAGATGGCTACACTTGAATAGATGTGGCTCACTGCTGGCAGTTTCTATCTTTGTTGTCTATGCACCAACATCTAATTAATCCAATTATGATGAAGGAGAAATTGAGAAGTTCTACATGGAGCTGGAGAAGTTCTATAAAGAAGATCACACTTTCTACAAGATCATTGTCGTTAATTTTAATGCCAAGATAGGACTGAGAAGGTCAGCCGAAGAACTCCACATTGGGACCCACTGCCAGAACTGCCAGAATGACCACTAACTGGGAGCTCTTTTGCACTATTGCAGCAACATGGGAAAATACTGTCGTTGACAACATTGACAAGGCTGATTCAGCACCAACATGATTGTATGAGGAACACCGAGAGAGAGATAGCCACAAAAACAAAACTGTCTTCCAAAACTCTCAAGCTCATTCGCAAGCCTCAGGCAACCACAAGTGAACATTCTAGCTCGCAAAGCAGTGCATAGAAGCGATCAAGGAAGACCTCAAAGAGAAAAGAGCAGCAGTGCTAGCAGATGCAGTGGAAGCTGGGAAAAGCATTCGCAAGGCGCGCCTGTCTTTCACCAACTACAACAGCAAGATGACTACGCTCTGACATCCTGATGGATCTATCACATCTTCCAGAAGGGCAATGGAGAAGATTATCCATGACTTCTACTCAGATCT
>JAOXYA010000009.1:25206377-25220244 GCA_028565675.1 Sorex palustris | reverse complement strand
ATTCCTTTCCCTTTCTTTAACCAGAAGAAATTTTGCAGTTTGTAAACTTACTTATGGAGGAGGGAGGTCTATTTCAGTCAAATGATGATAGACAATTTGAGCAAGCTAGGAAATGCGTTATAAGCATTAAGCTCAAAGTCTTATACACAGTAGGTATTCAATAAGTATACTTGAGAGCTTTAATACCAAAAAGATCAGCTGCAGTCTGTCAGGACGATAAATTATTAAGCAACTATTATTAGCAAAGAAAATGATGACCTCGTAAAATATTCAAGTTATGTCTAACAAATAATATTAAGAGAAGACACAAACTTGTATATGGGATACACAGTAGCCTGACATAAGACTGTGCCTAGCCAAGAGTTCATTTTTTTCTGTTCTTATTACTGCAGACTTGACCAAAAAAAAAAAAAAAAAGATTAGAATGTATAGAGACTGTTTTCTAAATATAAGACCTTAAACTTTTAAGAGAAAAAAAGTTATAGACCAAACATGATGGCCACTTAATACCTGAATTGCAAACCACAATACCCAAAAGGAGAGAGAGAGCAAAAGGGAATATGCCTGCCACAGAGGCGGGGGAAGGTGGGGTTGAGGGAGGCGGCGGGAGGGACACTTGGATCACTGGTGGTGGAGAATGGGCACTGGGGGAGGGATGGGTACTTGGTCATTGTAGGACTGAAACATAAGCACAAAAATCTGTAAGTCTTTAGTTGTACCTCAGAGTGATACATTAAAATAAATAAAAATAATAAAATAAAATTCAATTTTTTAACCATTAAAAAAAGAGAGAAAAAAATAACTGGTATTAAGGAGACCAAATGAATCCTGAATCACAAGCCGATGTTTCATTACAACATTCTTTATTCTAGGACTCAACTTCTGCCACTATGGAGGGATTTACATCCCTGCCCTCCACTAATATGAATGGAACGCACACAACTGTAGAAGCCCACTAGAGAATTAGGCCTGTAAGAGTAAAAAAAAAAACTTTTATTTGTAAGTTTATCAAGAATTTCTAGCATAAACAAATAGTGTCGACTCTGTTAACTGTTAGAAGGGTTTTTCATGCTGGAGGGAATACAATAGTACAATTTAATTAGTGCTGCTATGTCTGGAGTGATAGCACAGCGGGTTGGGCATTTGCCTTACACAGGTTGACCTGGGTTTGATTCCTCTGTCCCTCTCGGAGAGCCTGGCAAGCTACTGAGAGTATCCCGCCCGCACCACAGAGCCTGGCAAGCTCCCTGTTGTATATTTGATATGCCAAAAACAGTAACAACAAGTCACACAATGGAGACGTTACTGGTGCCCGCTCGAGCAAATCTAGGAACAATGGGAGGACAGTGCTACAGTGCTATATTCATAGAACATACTACTGATCAAGCTATATGCTCTACTACCTTACTACACTCCCTCACACATTCTCAAGAGATTATCCTTTGGTACCCCACTATAATTCCAAAAACAAATAACATTTTTAAGTACTTCTACTTTTTTTTAAGTATGTTTTAAAGTGGAATGTTCTAGCAAATATACTCACATATGCAGGAAATACAAATTCACAAGCCAGCACAAGGTCATTATTTAATTTTTAATTAGCCGGCAAGCTACCGAGAGTATTCGATATGCCAGACACAGTAACAACAAAGTCTCCAATGGAGACATTACTGGGTCCGCTCGAGCAAATTGATGATCAACGGGAGGGCCTTTACTTTACTTTACTTATGCATAAAAACCAGTTTTCATGTAGAAATTGTTATATCTTATCATGGGTTTATTGAGTCCTTTTCTAAGAATTTATTAAGTTATTTGTTGCTAATTCACGTCTATGTTACTTTCCCTGAATAAGGGGATGGAGCAATAGCATAGTAAGCAGGTAGGGCATTTTGCCTTGCACGCAGTCGACCTGGATTCAATTCCCAGTATTTCATATTGGTCCCCTGAACACTGCCTGGAGTAATTCCTGAGTGCAGAGCCAGGAGTAACCCCTGTGCATCGTCCGGTGTGACCCCCCCCCAAAAAAAGCAAAAAGATAAAAAAAAAGAATTTGGCATCAAAGAACAGGAAAGGAAGCAATTCTGAGGAAAACTATAGTGTTATGATATATTTTGTTTCATTTTTGTATTCTCATAGGACAGGGGAGACCCGGAAGTAGTTTACAGCTAGAGAAAATGAGCTAGAGATTATTTTGCCTTCTTTTATAGTTATAGTCATTTGCATGCCAACATTCTTGTGCACTGATATAAGCATCTCGAAAAAGGGGTTGATTCCCATCTGACTTAGCATTGTGTCATTCTCATAAAAACCACAACACCGAATTTGTTGAATTAAATTGTATCTGGGCCAATGAGCTGACATGGCGGCAGTTCTGGGAGGTAGGCATGGCTGCTGGGACTTCCAAAAGTACCCGTGTGGGGATTGGAAGAGGCTGCTGATCCTGACTCCAAGACATCAGAGTTCTCAGTATGGGCACTGACGTACCTGAAATTATTCACAGTTGCATCCTGCAGACAATAATAATGGACTTGAACCTTTGGCTTCAGGGTGGTCACAGTGGTGGGATGTGGTTCAGGTTTTGAGACTTTTGGGCAGGATGGACAATTGGCCCTCCTACCACCGGAGGACACCTCAGTGTTTTTGGCTGCAGGGAGCACTGTGTCCATGCATTTAGCAGCTTGGCTTGCACCTCCTTTGAGATTAAGTTGGGAGTTGGTAGAGCAGAGCCAGTGGGTGATTCCATATGGCAGTGGCTGGGGGAGGTGGGCTTGATCTCTAAGATTTTAAGGGCGGATTCCCTTATTTATCTTCAGAGTTTTTCATTTGCTTATTTGGATATGTGGGACTGGGTATGGGATTTTTAAAAGGTCCCCTAATAATTCTGATGTTCAACCGAGAATGAGAAACACTGGCCTATAAAGGGATTGTAAAAAAAAAGCAAATGATGTGATATGGAGAGAAGAATACAAAGTCTGAGGAAAGGAGACTTAGGTGTCTTTAGGTGTTTGAAGAACAGCAAACAATACTCTATTTTGTCCATAAATGAAGAAAAATGGCACTAAACAGAGGTGGTTTAATATATGAAGAAGAAATGTCAACCTTTAGAAATGTATAAGACACCGTTGACTGCTTTGGAAAACAATTAAGTCAGTGCAACCATTCCGGAATATAAAGCACTGGACTTTCTTTGATACGATATTGCAACTGTTGTTTTTAAACAGTCAACTTCTTTAAAACAAAGGTTAACTACAATATGAAAGAAAAGGTCCTTCTTACCCTGCTAGACCCCCATGAGCGGCTCTCCTGCACAGCCATGGCCCCAGAGGCACAAAACCCATTCTCGGAACTATGCAGCTTTTGGCAGAAATCCCTCCAGACTTAATTAGTAAAATATCAGAAATCCAAAACTGTGCGGCCACAATAGTGGTCGCGCGACATCATATGGTCTTCATAACCAGCAATAGAAAACAAATTATTTCACGATGCCTTTTCAGCAGGTTTGATTGTTGGGGGAAAATTCTAAATAATATTGGTGCATCTTTTGTCGAAATAATGAATGCAATCAAAGGAGAGAGAGTTAAGTGGAAATAATCTGCCTCACAGACACGGGGAGGGGTGAGATGGGGCATATATTGGGGTTTTTGGTGGTGGAAAATATGCACTGGTGAAGCGAGGGGTGTTTGATCATTGCATGACAAAGACTTAAACCTGAAAGCTTTGTAACTGTTCTCACGGTGATTCAATACATAAATTTAAAAAGAAATGAAAGAAAATTGGAATCCCCACTGATTATCACTTGATCACTTGACTTCCTGTTAAACATAGATTTGCTCGAGTGGGCGCCAGTAACATCTCCATTTGTTACTGAAGCTTGCTAGTGTAGCCCAATGGCATCTGTTCATTCTAGGAACATGAAGAGCCTCAAACCGATTGTTCAGGGTCTTGACGAAGAAGTCTGACCATCTGGTAGGTGGGCGGCCATGTGGTCTTTTGACGTCCTGTGGAATCCAGTCGGTAATGGCTCTAGTCCAGTGGTCGTCTCCAATATGAATATCAATTGAATATCATATGAATATCAATTTTTTAAGGGGGCTGCACTGGTAGTCAGCAGGACTTACTTCTCACTCTTCACTCAAGGATCACTCCTGGTAGTACTTAGGGGATGATTTGCAGTGCTGGGAATCAAACTGGGTTTGATTGCATGCAAGACAGGTATTTTAACCTCTGTACTAACTCTGCAGTCCAAGAATATCATTTTTAATTGTTCCAGAGTACTATCTTAATCTTGGATTCACACATTTTGGTCTAGCTGTGAGTCTGCCTGTGCTTTTGTGCTTTCGTGCATGCTCTTTCTTCTGTTTAGTGAATCATTGACTGTTGTAATAACAACACATGCTTTTAGACATAGGTTAGTGGTTATATTAGATGATTTCCCTGACATTCTTCTGGCCTCAAAAGTTCCTTTACCTCTTGGATATTATCTTGGTTTTAAGTGTGATCAACCACAGTGATGTGGTTGTCTTATTTTCTCTTGTAATCCAACTTGATTGTTTTCTCTTGTGAGTGGGCACTGTGTCTGTAGTGTTTGCTTACTTGTTTTGTAGAGCTATACCTGGTTATAGGAAATATAAAATTAACAAATAACTGAGATATATTCTTATATAATATACATTATATCTATTCTTATATCTATTTTTATATATATGGGCTGGAGTGATAGCACAGGTTGTAAGGCGTTTGCCTTGAATGCGGCCGATATGGCTGACCTGGGTTCGATTCCGCTGCCCCTCTTGGAGAGCCTGACAAGCTACCGAGAGTATCCCGCTTGCACAGCAAAGCCTGGAAACCTACCCGTGATATATTCGATATACCAAACACAGTAACAACAAGTCTCACAATTTGTTGTGAGATGTTACTGGTGACCGCTCGAGCAAATATATATATATTCTTTTTTTTACCATACACTGAATCTCAGGTAAATTCTCTTTCAGCTAAAATTATTGGTAATGCTCTAGGACACATGGACAGAGAAGCAGTAGTAGGGAAGGAAACAAATTAATAGATTTCTTTTGGGTGGTAATCTTGGAAAAATAATACTCTTAGTAAAGAGCTGAAGATAACCAGTGAAAACGAAGACAGTTGTTATTAATTAAAACTTTCATCTCCACGGAGACTAAAGATTTAATCATTGAAGAAATATTCAGCTTGAGAGCGCCTGAGGGTCAAATTGTGGGCCCAGGAGTGGGAGGAGGGGCTTTTCCAAGCCCAACTGTATTTAAATATTACAAGGACAAGTGAACATCTTTATTTGTTAGAAATAGAAGTAGCTTTTCCATAGGTATCCAGTCAGAATTAGAAAGCAGCTTGAATTTGGAGTGTCAGCAATCATAACAAAAATGGATTCTCAAAGCACAGACTTTGTATGTCATATCTGAATGCTGCACTTTTTTCTCTGTGCCTGGCCAAGTTGTAGACTCTGAAGGAAGTCAGATGTCAATGATTTGAGAAAGCAGGGAAGAATCTGAAGATCAAAAGATATACCCGGCCTGCTCTTTTGTGCCAGTAGATTCATTTGCCCTTTGTCACTGAGATCTGTACTAACTCCAGAGTGACTCCCGAATTCTCTACAGTGATGGGCAAGAGACTCTGACCTCTTCTCTTTTTCAAAGTACCTTAAAATGACTTGATGGGGCATTTTGGTGTAGGTTAGGCTCTGGCTCCTGCTGCCAGCACCACCTGAGAAAATGACTCATTTTGGGAAGCTCCTTAGAGGATTCAGTTTAGCTCCCACCACGCTGGTTCTAAGTGAGTGAGATGATTATATAGTTCCTGTGAACAGTGCTTTTGGTTTAGTGCCATAAGCATATTAATCTTCTCTTTGGAGATTTATATATATATATTAAATTTCAATTATCCATTCATTGTTATTAAAGGAAAGCATGAAAGTGTTTTCACTGGGGAGAATTATGGCTTGCATGTACCTTTCATTCTCAAGTCAACTTTGACTGGTGTGGATTCTCTTCTCATGCTGACAACTGTCCAACAGTGGGTGCTCATCACTATTTTGAATCCAGGGTTCTTTTGTATTTTCTATACAGAAGCAATATTATTCCATTTAGCTATCTGGTACATTCAGAAAAAGTGAAACTCCACACAAAACATATATCCATTCAATTTGTTACATGATTTCATTGCAGTTTGACATTGTTTAAGGGGCCTAATTTATGATGCTTGATTGGTCTTTGATATTTTGAATAATACCAATTATACATTTAGTTTCCAATGGAAAATGGAAAAATATATTAAAATATTGTTGAGTGTCTATATTACAAAGTATAACATTAAGGAAAAGCTTGAATTTTTAATTCTCGTGAGTGTTAAAAATTCTGGAATTCCAGGAAAAATTAATCAGCCTCTGTGAAACTCAGTTTCTTCATTTGTAAACTCTCTTGTAGGTGTTTGAAAATACTTGGAATGTAACTAAAAGCACTCAGTATATAAATGAGTTATTTCATGATGATATTTTTAGCAAACTAACCTTTCAAGTATTTGTCGATATCATTTATAGAAAAATGTATTTTTCTTAGCATCCTTGATATTATATCCTTAGGTAAAACATCAGATAAATAACACGAGCAGAAATGTCTTCTAACTTCTCATTTTGCTGGTTAATAACATCTTTAGTGGGGGTGGGGGGTGTCTTTCTTTTTCCTTGGCAGAGTGCTTATGTGAATGAGGTGAGGAGGTGGTAATTTTAATAATAATTTAGTAGAGAAGGAAAATAACACATTTAAACTTTGATCCTTAATTCGGAGAGGAAATGATAAGGCAATTTCCAGTTTACTATAAGCTGAAGGCAAGATGAGTCCTCGGATCTAATGAGCACAAATTTCCTTTCATTGGGAGAGGTAAATGCTAGCCTGCAGAAGCTCAAAATCACTCTGTTCTTGATCTGATTCCCCTGCCTTTTTTCTCCTTTCATCTGACTGCTAAGTGTTCATATTCTTGGGCATCAAACAACTGTAGGGATTTTCTTCCTGCTAAACTCTGGATGGTTGGAGAAATGGACTTACTAATAGCAGATATAACTTTCAGAATCAGAGGGAAAAAATACATGTTAGCAGCTTTAAGACTTTGCAAATAAAAGTGCTATCTACTGGAGCTCAAAGCATCAATCTAATAAGAAGTTCTATTAATTAAATTATTAATAATATTAATAAGCTATTAAATCTTTTTCAATCTACAGTCTTATTCAAATCTATTAAATTTTATTACTCTATTAATAAGGAAAACTTATGCTCTTTTAAAATGTTTATTATTTAAATTTTTTAAATTTAGTTTTATTTTTATAAAGTTGCTCACAGTGATTTATTACATTCAGTATTCCAATACCAATCCCACCACCTTTATATCTTCCTACCACCATTATTTCCAATTTTCCCAGTCACCACTGAAGCCAGCCCCAATAGCAGCTCCTAAATGATTTATTTTGTATAGCTTGTTATGAGTAATTCACTAAAAATGATCAAAAAATATTTCCTTAAAAGAAAGTGTGTGAAGATTGTTGTGTCTTACCCTGGAGCCATTAAGTCTTGTATAAGGGATTATTAACATAGTGTTATAGGTGTGTTAATATCTTCTTAATCAACATTATTTGCCTTCTAGTCTACATCCCATCAATGTGGTGTGCTACACCTGGTATATCAGTGGTGTAGAGTATGAGATGTTGCTTCAGAAATTCTAAAAATTGAGTAGGGTGGTGAAGCTGGGGCTAAATTTTTAACTGGATGGTGACTTTGGGGTCTGGAGGCATCTCTGGACCTGTCTGATCTCTTTTGAGATTATTTATGAATCTCTGGATCATGGCCAGTTAATGAATTTATCTGGCTCCAGAGGCAGTTCATGGATGTGACTACCAGGCTCTCGGAAGAATGGGGAAGTTGGGGTGGGTTGGAGACAGGGTGGAGATTGGGGGGGGTCACCCATCTCTGACTCCATGAGAGCCTGGTGATTTTGATCACAAAACCCACACTTTTTTTTTTTTTTTTTTAACAAATTGATTCCTGGGTGAGGCTTGATTGAGTCCATGGTGTCCAGCTGTTAACATTGCAGTGATTAGGTTCTAAAGGGTTTTGGATGCCGGGGTTCTGTTTGGGAGGTGGTGGGTTGACCTGCCCTCCTCGTTGGTGCCTGGATGAGACTCATCCTGGCTGAGACTCATCCTGGCCAGGGGTCTGAAGGCATCTCTGAAGCTTGCTGATCTGTTTTGTGATTTATTTATCTTTGTGTCATGACCAGTTAATGAGGTGTTTTTTTTTTTTTTTGGTACCAGAGGCAGTTCATGGTCATGACTGCTAGGCTCCTGGAATAACAGAGGGATGGAGGGAGATCGCCCATCCCTGACTCTGTGAGAGTCTGGAGATGACAGTCACAAAACTTTCATACGTTAGTTTCTCAACAGATTCATTCCTGGACGAGGCTCATCCATGTCTCTTCTTTTATAATTTGAAGATTTTATTAGCCTATTTTCAGTTTTGATAGTAGATACATATAAAAAGGACTGGACTATTCATGTGTTTTATTACATTCATTAAAGACTAAATTTCAATGAGATACTATTTCCAGGTATGTCTGTCATCTAAAATGTGGTAACCAGAAACAAGTCTACAGATAAACTGTTTGTGTAGGTAACCTTGAAGGTTTTTCCGATACAAAGCAGGTGAGAATAAACATTTCTTTGACCAATGAAATAATGTTACTCAATATTACCAATCTAACATTTTCATTTTTATAAAAGATGAGAAGTGATCTATAATAAGTTGTATTTAATATGAAGAACTTCATTATATAAATAAAATCTCTGCTGTATTTATAAATACTGTCTCTGCTACAGTAAACAGAAAATTACTTCTGTATTTAGGTTATTATAACAGAAAACAAGCACAGCACACCCTCATCTATGAGATAATCTCATAAGCAATTGAGTTTGTGTTTTTCACAGGGAAGAACGATGGTTTGGGCATTAGCAAAAATCTTTCCTTTATGTTTCTGCTCTACTGTCTTTGACATATGATCTTTATTCTTATACAGAGCAGATGATTGGGTGTGCATAGGCATCACATCCAAGTTTTGTTTTGCAGTATGGAGGGGCCCTCCTTGGTGACCCTTGGGAGGCCTAGGACACTCCTAGTGATATTCAGCCAACAGCACTATAAATTCAGGGTGAGGGCCCAAGGATACCGTTGTTTTCTGGCTGTGCTGTGGTGAGGTATTACGTAGGCTCTCTCTGCAGGGCTTGGAGACCTCCAGGACCACAACCAACGATGCTTTGGAAACCATGTATGCCTTGTTTGTCTACCCTGTACTACTATCTTGCAACTCCTACATTTATCTTCTTACAAGTTCTATGCACCAGTGTACTCTGCCCAATGAATCTAACTATATGTTAATTTTCCTAAAAACTGCATCTCATGTTTTGAGCTGACAAATTATTGAGCAGGTCCATGTGACCCTTGATAATTTAGTTGCACACATATATTCCTAAGAAATGACCTCTTGACTCATTTATCACAGTTCCTCAGGACTTTCTTTTCCAAAGAGGAGTCTTAGCATGGTTGAAGATGGAAAGTCCTAGTGGACTTTTGTTATATTTTTGTTCCTATATATCACATCTGTGTATAAAAACCTCTGAGAGAATTCAGGCATGTCTACAGTCACAGTTCTCAGTGTCACCAATCCCTGGGTCATGTGTTTCACCACCTTACCCTTGGTCTGTAATTTTCTCCTGATTCTTTTCTTGGAGGGGGTATAGGAACTTTTGTCTCTCTGCCTGAGAATGAGCTGGTCTAATTTACTTAGCCCCTGACACCAGCTCTTGGGAACACCACTATTTTCTTTAATTTCAAAGATATCTCACTGATTAAGAATATGAAAATGTTTGGTGAGGAAATTAGCTTAATTACCTCTCTTTTTTGTATCTCTAAAAATGAGCTATCTTTTAATTCATTTGGAGAATATAGTGGTTCTGAGGTTAGAAGGAAGAACTAAATTAAAGACAACAATTTCTGCTCAATCTTCAATGCACAGTTTGTCTTTTATTACCTAACTACATATGAATTTATGGGCCATTAACACCCCCTGTGTACCACCTGTGATGTTTGGGGACAGGTGTAAAACTACCTATTTTATCTTCACAGAGTATTGCCGCATTCCTAACCATTATTTGTCAGGATGGATTT
The DNA here is from genome assembly GCA_028565675.1 of Sorex palustris. Lineage (NCBI taxonomy): Eukaryota > Metazoa > Chordata > Mammalia > Eulipotyphla > Soricidae > Sorex > Sorex palustris. The sequence goes on along the minus strand of JAOXYA010000009.1, from coordinate 25,210,006 downwards.
GAAGCTGTTGGAAGTGTTTCTTTTAAACAATTCCTACGTCCTTATTTATTTCATGAAAATAAAAAAATCTGCAAGAACCTCATAAAATCAGTAAACAGGACAAATCTCTGCAAACATAAAGAATTCACTAGGGATGCTGCAAGAAAAATCCCACACAAATGTGTTCTTAATAGTTTCCATAAGTAATGAAAACAGCATGTTTATGAAAAACCTAAATACATAATTGATCAAAGCAATTTTAAGTTTAAAATTTATTAAGTATGAAAATAGCTGATGTGAAAAGGAAGGTTAAGAGAAAAAATTAAGTCTGTTGAAGAGCAATTCTCTCACATATTGACAACTATTCCTACTAATTGCACTGAGAAAACTCTGAAATAACAGCATAGATAATAAAAAAGAAAGGACAGGAACATTTTTACCATTCTAGCACTTGAAGAACCAGAAAACTTCTGTCTTTGGGAAGCTGACCTCAGAGGAACAATGAATTAATTTCAGGTTAGACAATGGTCTTTACTCCATGTAGCTCACCCATTAATTTTGCTACTTTTTAAACTACTTGTTGTGCTTATATATGCATAAATATCATGACTCACAATATGATATGTAGGTGTGTGCTACATTTTCCATTTTTAAGAATTGCACTCTGGACTCCAACCCCTGGAATATTGAAATGCTATCACACAGTACATAGCAACATTTGAAAGTGGAAGAGAGAATTTATACATTTTTATGAATAATTTATTTCACCATTTCTATAAATATTTTTATTTACTTCTGGGATGAATACTTTCTTGCTTTAGAGGAGTAGCCTGGGGTCACTCCTGGCTCTGCACTCAGGAATTACTCCTGGCCATGCTTGAGGACCACATGGGATGCTGGGGATCAAACCCCACATCTGCTCTGTGCAAGGCAAGTTCTCTTTTTACAGTATTATTGCTCTGGGTCAATGAATACTTTCTTGCAAGGGTGATAGAAATGGGAGGTCACAATTCAGTATAATAAGGATTGTTACAGAGAATGTACTAAACAAAATAAAGGGGAAGGTTACCAACTAGGGAAAGCCAGTGAGAGCAAAAGGAAAAGTTATAAATATACCCGGAAGGAGGTCAGCATTACTTTGGCCTCTGCCTTCAGTCTTTCCTTCTCTCTCCTTTGGTTTCCTGTCAAGAAGATCACTTAAATCAACAAAAATTATTTCCAGGGGAATGCATCAATGAATGAATGAATGAGATCATGCGTTGCATGTGTGAGACTCTGGGTTTAATCACTGACATTTGTATCATGAAAATTACTGTACAGGTTAAATGAGGAATAATCAAAAGAACAACTCTTTATGGTCTAGAAGCATAGATAGAAGCATAGATATTGTGAAAATGTCAATATTACCCAATATTATCAACAGGCTCAATATAGTACTTATCAAGATGTCACAGTATTTTAGCACCAAAATGGGAGTAGTATTACTCACCATTATATGCACGTTAGAACTGAGAGATCTCAAAAATCAAACATTGTAATGAAGGACAGAAATGGAGGGCTTACATCCCAATCTCGCACCTTACCACAAAACTATACAACAAAAATAACGTGGTACTGGCATTAAGACAGAAGGACAGGTCAATGAAATAAAACAGAGACTTGGGAACAAACTGTCACAAATGTGTACAAATGATCTCTGACAAGAGTGTCAAGATGATTAAGCAAGGAAAGAGGTACCAGAGAGATATTACAGAATGTACTATAAGACACTTGCCTTGCACGTTCCCACTCTGAGTTTGATCCTTGGCACCCTTTAAAGTTCACTGAGCCCTTCCGTAGTTCCTAAGTAGTCCCTGAGCACAGAACTAAGATGCCCTGAGGATCATCATGTGTGCCCATAAACAAAAACAAATATGTTGAAATGAATAATCTTTTGAACAATGTTGGGAAAATGATATCTATAGGCAAAAGCATGAAGTTGGAACCTCGCCTGATATGACATAAATATTAACTCAAAATTCAAAAATCCTAAATGTAAGACCTACAATAATAAAACTTAAAAAAGGTAAAAATAGTGCATTTGATAAATGACTTCTTAAATATGACATCAGAGACACATAACAGAAGACAACCTATCTGCAAAAGGCCTCATACATTTGTTTTTCATAATACATCAAATGATATTATTGACATTATATTATCCCAGAGTAGGGATGACCCAAAGAATAGGAAAAAATATTCGAAAGTCTATCTAATAGGGAATTCAGATTCAGAATATAAAGATAACGAAAATTCAACAAAAATACTAAAATTTTGAAATGAACAAAGGGTTTGAATAGACATTTCTCCAAAGAAGACAAATAAATGCTGATAAGCACATGCGAAGAACAAAATCAACTTCTTACGAGCCAGAAAAACAGAGCACGGGAAAGGTACTTGCATGTGGCTAATCCTATTTCAATGGCCAGCACCACATAGAGCACTCTGAGATACAGCAGGAGAACACTGTAAGCACCTGTAAGCATCACTGGATATGCCCCACTTCAATAAAACAAAAGGAAAAAAAATACCACCAGGTGTGTCCCTAAATAACAAAAAAACATATAACACATCCAGTTTTTCATGAGCTTTTGTTATTATCTAGAAAATTTTCCCTGTATTCAATACTGACATGCTTCTACAAAATAAATTTAAATATTTTCCCATGATAAAATCTACCTAATACATAAACACTTGATATTTAACCATTTTCACAATTGTCTCCAAATACAGTATTTGATGTACTGTGATAAAGTTTAAAAATTGGACTTGTTTTTGGATTATTAAAGTCTAATCCCATTGCAGGATTTTAATTAAGAAAGAGAATTGGGGAGTATTTGAAATAAATTCTGCCGAGTTACTCTACAGTCAAGAGAAAACAGACTTGCAATATTTTGACCTTTCCGTAAAAAATCCCCAGACCTGCTAAATATGACTTAGATCATCTATTCTGATTAGAGTCTCAGAATTTCTAACCAAAAATATTTTATTAGAAATTAACTTATAATTAAAATTATATAAAATATTATGATGCAAAAAAATGTTGGTTATTTTTTTCTGCATATCTATTTACTCATTTTTTTCTTTTTCTTTTATATTCTGGTATTAAGGCTATGAATTTTCCTCTGAGTTGTGCTTTTTTTTTTTTTCAACTCTGTCCAATGGCTGTTGTGTTGCTGTTTCTGGATATTCTGAAATTCAGATTTTTAAATTTTTCATCTTTAATTCAGGAGCATTTGAGAAAAGATTTGAAAGTTTTTATTTTAAAATATTTGGTATCATGCCTGGTATTTTTCATTAGAATATTTTTAAATATCTTCATACTTTTTTCCTTTACACAAAAGATAATTTAAGATGTTACGTTAACATGCACTTAACTTTGTAAGACGTGAGCTCTGTGTGTGGGGAGAAAGAGAGAGAGAGGGAGAGAGAGAGAGAGCACACTCACAGCAGCACTTCTGGCTATATATATCCTGGGTTATGTTGATAAGGGGCTGGAGCAATAGCACAGCGGGTAGGGCATTTGCCTTGCAGGCTATAGTGTTACAGTGGAAGGTATAGTCCAATTAGTTTACTTTTCTTCTATTTTTTAAAATTTGTGGCACACAATG
>JAOXYA010000009.1:24616981-24628055 GCA_028565675.1 Sorex palustris | reverse complement strand
ATACCAGTAACAATGATGGGTCTCATTCTCCTAAAGAGCCTTGAATATAGCACTTTCTTAAAAATCTCAGGGCTAGGTTGAAGGAGAAGTTACTGGGGCCTGCTCAAGGCAATCAACAAATAACAGGATGTTCGTGATTCATGATTCATGACAGTCAGAAGGTTAAGATGGAAATTACAGCAGAGAAAGCGCAGACTCAGGAGTTGATGGAGGGGGATTATACATGATCAGTCAGGCTACATGCCATTGTAAGCATAGACAGGAAATTTCTCTTCTCGCTGAGCATGTTTAAATGAGTAGAGAGGGGAAGGAAAGAAAATTGTTATCTAATTTTAAATGAGTTTAATGGGAAGACCCGTAAAGACATTTTAAATGAATTTGAAGAGAAGACCTGCAAAGAAATACAGTGTCATATAGCATCACTAGTTGTCAGGGAACAAAATTGATGCCTTTATCTCTTTTTATCACTTAACACCTCCCCACCCTCAACCCTCCATTTCCTTTAACCCTAGTGAGGAAGAGAAAACTAGGCAGTGAAGGGAAAACAAAAAAATGATTCAGTCCTTCCTTATGCATGCTTCCTCTCCAAAAGACTCATTTTGTTGGAAAGGAGAAGATTGAATTTGAAATAAATCTTAGTTTTAATTATTATGCTGGTCTGGCTTTATTCATTATTAAAATAAAGTCCTTCTCATTTGAATGAAAGCTGAGTGCAACTCAAAGGAGTTAAAGAATCTGTCAAAAATGTTGTCTAAGGCAAGGGATTTCTCTTCTCACTGAGCATGTTTAAATGAGTAGAGAGGAGAAGAAAAAAAAATTGTTATCTAATTATACCTCCCAAGGGCTGGAGCGATAGCACAGTGGTAGGGTGTTTGCCTTGCACGCAGCCAACATGGCCAACTCGAGTTCAATTCCTTCGCCCCTCTTGGAGAGCCCGTCAAGCTACCGAGAGTATCATGCCCACATGGCAGAGCCTGGCAAGCTCCCCGTGACGTATCTGATATGCCAGACACATTAACAACAAAGTCTCCAATGGAGACGTTACTGGGCCCGCTCGAGCAAATCGATGATCAACGGGAGGGCCTTTACTTTACATAGTGCTTTAATTTAAAAAAAAATGAAAACAAAAGAAATACATTTCAGTATGTGGGATATTAAATGTTATAAAAGGAATACTTCATGGCCCAGCAACAAAAGTAATTATTGATAGGGTTTCTTATTTTTTTACTTGCCACTTTTTCACTTAAAATTGTCTCAAAATTTAATGTGCCAAGAGAAAGCATAAAATTGAACACCTCACACTGAGTCAAAAATTCAGAAGGTGATGAACAAGGTGGTCTGGCTCAAGGACTATCATGAATAGGAGGTAAATTTCAGTTGTTACTGCTATCATGTCAAAATTGACTGCTCCTACAGGACTGGCTACTAACTTATGTTACTTTACCAGAAGTCCAGTGCTGGTGTTTGATAGGAACATTCTTTTTTTTTTTTCTGGATAAAACCTATCATCGGATTATTACTCAAGCCATCCACACACAGGCAGCTCACTTAATCCCCATGATTTGGAAGAAACAATTCCAGAACCAGAAACAGTTCAAAAACTTCACAGCTTAATTTAGGTCATATTATATTGTTCACAACAAATAACCTTGAAACAGTGTTGAAAAAATTTTTATAAACGTCTGCCTAACAGAGTAGGACTGGGATTCATTGGAAGAAATCTTACAGACTGGCTATTGAATTACTTTCAAAGTTATATATGTTATTTGCTTCAACTATTCTTCCCACAATGCTATTTTAACAAAAATCTGCTTATTAATAATTTATATGATTTAGGGGAGGGAGAGAAAGGCTGGCTACCACGACTCTTGCCTTGCTGGTGGCCAACCTGGGATGAACCTTTGCACCCCATCTAATTCCTGGATCTCTGCCAGGTGTAATCCCTAACCTCAGAGCCAGGAGTAAGACTTAAACAAACACCCCTGGGTGAGCCAGGCCATAAATAAAAAAAGAATCTATATGACTTTGTCTTTAAATATGGCTAAGCTGAGAATAGTCTCCAAACAATGCTAGCTGAGACCTGTAAGCCCAAAAGGGACTTACATTATTTAAAAATTACTGTAGCCATTTGGAAACCAGTAATTTTTAAATAATGTAAGTAGTCATTTGAAAACTTCAATAATATGAAAGCATCATACTATTTAGCTTGCAAATTCACTGTGTCCCATATTAAAGCTCACATTATTAAAACTAAACAAAGGGATTTGAAACATGGAGATACTAAATTACTTAAGAGTGACATTACAGAATTTTGGTTAATGCACAGGTATTAGCTTAATCAAAATTTCACAACTACACCTAAATGCACTTATATAGACTGATATTTATATATTATTTAAAAAATTGATTTCTAAAAAAATTATTATTTATTATTTAATTATTCTATGAAATAATTTATGTGTATCATACAAAGCAAAAATCAAGAAAAAAGACAATGTCCGATTAAAATAAGGCCTTAAAGTCTGAACACAGCGTTATGTTACCTACAAATGGACAGTGGGTAGAAAGATCTTATAGACAACTGTGGAGAGATATTAACATTTAGGAGATATGCACTGACTAGCACTGTAATCCCTTTGTTCATCCATTTGCTCAAGCGGGAACCAGTAATGTCTCCATTGTGAGACTTGTTGTTATTGTTTTTGGCATATCAAAAACACCATGGGGAGCTTGTCAGGCTCTGCTGTGCAGGCGGGATACTCTTGGTAGCTCTCCGAGAGAGACAGAGGAATCAAACCCAGTTCAGCCGTGTGCAAGGCAAATGCCCTTCCTCCTGTGCTATTGCTCCAGTCCAGGAGATATGCATGCTTGGTAATATTGTTTTATTAAATTATTATATTTTGTTATCATCAAAACATGGATATTTACACTCATAACTCAATATTTAAAAATTAATAAAATATCATCATAATAATTAGGATAGTAATATGGCTTTTTATAGAATAGCATTCTTTTTCAATAGAATAATGCTTAATGATCAAAATACAAAAATTATTATGCTATTCCCTCTCAAATATTGTCCTCAAGATTCATGTGGCCATAAATTACATAATGGCTTATAAATGGAAAATCTATTATGTTCAACTGTGTTTTTATATTATCATTATTACATGTCTAGGGTTCCTGAAGCATGAATAAGTTATAGTGAAAGACTAATTTCTATTCTGATTAAATGTATTCATTTTACTTTCACATAATTCAGAATGAGGCATATTTTTATATTCTGCTTGGTTTCACAATCACATCTATAGAAATGTAAAATTATTTTTCTATAGTAAACAGAAGAGTTGTGAATTTTCTTGATGAATTTTAGCACTGAGGATGTGTTGTGGCAATTCACATCCACTTTATTCTCAATTATTCAGGGTAATAGAAAAAAGTATGGAATTATATTTCTCACATCAAAGCTACCTGACAGAATATACAATTAGGCTTGATTCATAGCATTTATTAAAATTTCCATTTAATTGCTAATTAGTCTGTATAGATTTGTAAATGTAGGAACTGACACTTGTATAATTCTTTTACCTAATGCTCAGTACACCAGAGAGCATTGAAATTTCTGTAGAGTAAAATCACAGTGATTTCTCATTATGCCCAGTTGGTACTCATGAAAATAATTATGTATTCATTAAGGCATTTATTTTCTTTTTGTCAATCTTGTACTTCCCCTCCTCTCACCTTCAACATACCGTGAAAAATATCATAAAATATTATATCTAGGAACATAATTTAAGTCAATTCCTCTGTTTCGTCTAGTAGAAAAAAATCTGAAGAAACTATTACATGTTCTTCACTTTCACACATCTAGGTCATAAGAAAAATTCTAACTGAAATGAATCCTAATCGCATTTTTAGATTGCTGTTGCTAATGAGTTAAACCTTATTTATTTTATCTCTGATGTGAGGTAATTGAACAGTAAACCCAATTCAGCACATTTAAAGGTAGTTCAGAGAGACTTTAAGATTATTATTTTTTTAATTTTAATTTAGTTACCCTGATATACAGTACTGATAATGATAGAGATCATGCATATGATGTTCACCCCATGCACCAGAGTGTTCACTTTCCTCTACTGCTGTCTTGGGGTCTTCCTGCAAACCCCTTTAGTCCCTTTTGCCCCTGCCATCTCCCTGCTATAGTAAGCTGAGTTCTTAGATTCTGTTCCCTCCAACCATTTGTTATTCCCTTACTATGCATCTATATATCTCAGATATGAAGAGATTCTTTTTTCATTCATCCCTCTACTTCTGGATGACTCATTCAGCATGATTACTTACTGTTTCATCCATGTAGTAGAAATTCTCAGTGTTTTATTTTTTGTTTATGGCAGACTAGGGTTCCATTAAGTGTAGTGCTTTGAATCAGTACCTTTAACCAGGCATAGTTCCATTAATCAGCAATCTGTCCTTGGATACCTAAATTATTTCCAGATATTAGTGTGAATTATGCAGAATAAGCATAATAGAAAACAATATTTGAGGGGGAAAAATATTTGTGGCCTTTGGGACAGATGTCAAGAGGTGGAATTGCTGGATCATAAGGAACTTCAATACTTTGTATTTTGAGGAATGCCCATTTAGAAAATCTAACTTAAAAAATTACATTAAACACTTTGTATTTTTTTTTAAATTTACATCAAAGGTATCTTTATATCATGTCTTCATATCCCTTTCAGCTAAATGTAAAGAGATTGGGGGGGTTAATTTTTTTAATAGCCACAAGTCATAAAAATCTAGAAGTATGTTGCATATCAATAACATTTAATCAAATTCGTAAGAAATCCTGAAGATAGGATTCTAAATAATCAACGACTTCTAAGAGTTCATTGATTTTCACAGGTAACATGTTTTTGAATAGCATTAGTCTCCTTGTAAACCCATCTTAATATGCCATCTGTCCTAAAACTATCCTTCAAGTTAAACCTAATAGTACCATAGAAGAATTATTCACATCATTGGTGCTCATTCACTTCCAAAACTAGTGATAAAATAGTATTTTCCCATAAGAATATAAAAATTAAAATCAAGTTTGGGGACAGAGAGACAGATCAAGTGGCAGAAAACATGACTATCCCAGAAAAGAACCTTCCTGGAATCTATGGCACCCTACCACAACTAGGTGTGATCCTTATTTTAATTTTTTAAATTTTAAATGAAATAAATAAAAACATCAAAACAGAATTTATATGTAAGCTACTACTTTATCAGTTTAAATGACAGCTTGATGAATCTTGTTGTTTGTTTTGGGACCACACCCAATGGTACTCAGGCCATACTCCTGACTCTATACACAGGAATGAGTCCTGGCAGCAACCAGGGGACCATATGAAGTTCCAGAGATTGACCCCAGGAGGGCTGCATGCAAGGCAAAGGCCCCCCAAAACTCTTCTATTGCTACAGGCCCAACTGGATGAAAATTTAACAAATCTATATTGAAAACTGTGACTACTACTTAATTTTTATGAAGAACAGACTAAAAAAAAATTAGGTAAAATTTAGGTGCCAGAGTGACATTTAGAGAAAGTGATGCTTGCCTTGTACATTACTGAATTAGATGAGATCCCTGGCACCACATAGGGTACCTCAAGCCTTCCAGGAGTGATCTCTGAATATTGCAAGAGTCAGAAGCAAGCAATGTGCACAGCAGAATGTAGCTCAAAATTCCAAAAAGCAGCAACAACCAACCAAGCAAACAAACAACGTCCCGACAATTTTGAAGTGTCTGTCTCAGTGCACTTGTATCTTGCAAACATTGCATTAGAGATGCCTAGAATGTGTCTCTAGAGTAAATTTTAGGAAGTTATTGTCATCAGGAGATAGTTTCAAATTTATCAACATTTAGGATAAAATCAATCTTAAGGAAATGAATAATTTCCTCTTAACAAAACTTAATAACTAAAAAGTAATTCTTCTAATAAAATGGAATGGGAATTATCATTGACTCTAGAAAATAAGATAGTAGATACTAGTCTCGTAGTTTGTGTCTTCTACTAATTCCCAGTACTCAGTACCTGGAGGCTTTTGTTTATAAACTACATAAATACTGTAGTTGAAGTTGATCCATGGTAATAAAACAGAGTTAAATATCAACAATCAGAAAATCTTTATTTGGGGTATCACTGTGTCACTGTCATCCTGTTGTTCATTGATTTGCTCAAGCGGGTGCCAGTAATGTCTCCATTAGTCTGAGACCTGGGATTTTAGCAACCTCTCCTTACTCGTCCTTTCCAATACTGCCATATTAAAGCCTCTTTTATAGTCAGGGGAGACCCATTATTGTTATTGTTTTAAGCATATTGAATACACCATGGGTAGCTTGCCAGGCTCTGCTGTGTGGGGGAGGTTCTGTGTTGCTTTCTTCCAGAAGCTTTGTTTTATAGTCTCTGGATCTTGGTCATTGATGATATTACATGGTGCCAGGGGCAGTTTGTGGGTATGACTGCCAAACTACTGGAAGAAGGGGGATCTGGATGGAGGAGGCCCAGTCCCAATATGAGCAGGCTTGGAGATCTCAGCCACGGGTCCCACATATCTGGGTTCCTCTATGATTCCTTCATGCATGAGGCTCATCTGAGCATGTGGAGAGTAGCCTTGAGCAAGGCTGTGGCTCGGTTCTGGCAGTTTCGGTTGCTAGGGTTCTGATTGGCGCAGGGAGAGAAACTCAACCCTCCCCCTTCTGAGGGGGATTCCCGTCAAGTTAGCCTTGTGCAGAGACAGGAGGTTCTATATAATCTGGGATATATAGAGAGATGTCCCCAAGACAAGCCAATCTTTAAGCTTAATATATCTCTTACTGTGTTCATACAAAATGACTAGAAATATTATAATAAGTAAGTTCACTGTGATTGGTTAAATGGATACTAGTTGAGGAAAGGAGGAAGCAAAACACCCTAGATGGAATCCCTCCCTTGAGTGGATCTCCTAGTAATCTTCAGTGCTGAACCCTCAGATGAAATCTTGTCCTTGAGTTAGTCTCCTAGAACTTCACCTGCAAAGAGTGGTTTTACCTGTTTGTTGTTATGACAGTGTTGAACCCCACCTATGTGTACCCCCACCCTTCATGATTTCTATGCTGGAAGGGGCAGGACTATGACAGGGGACTAGGATAATAGAATGAGGATCACTTAGACTACAACCAAACTACAACCAAACTAGAATCAAACTACAATCATGATTGTGCTGTAAGGGAAAGATCAGACTATGTTGTGGAGGAGAGAGAAATAAATTGTTAACCAACCAGTGTGGTTCTATGTTCCTTTGTTCCCCACACCCCCAGTCCATCAATGTTCTATTGTTGTGGGCAGGGAAAAGGTTATTGGCCACCAAACACTCTTGCCCCGAATGACCCCATGCTTTACTGAAACTCACTCTAGCCTGATCAAAGATACAGAGACATTTGTAGCCCAGGTATTTGGGGTAGTTGATAAGATGCTGCTTATATTGGATAAGTATTACTATAAGACAATGGAAGCCACAACCCAGAAATCTTTAAAAAGTCACAACTGAAATGTGCCTCAGATGATTAGCTCAGTTTTGAACACTTTGTGAACATGATTCTGGTCTTTATCAATAAAACTTGGTACTGTGATCTCTTTTCTGATAAAACTGTTTTCCTCTGGCCAACCAGACAAGATATATGTTTTTTCCTTCCCAGGCCTAAGGACTGGTGGTGGTGGTGTGGGGGGAAGGCAGGGAGAGGGGTACAGTATTTGTGCATTAGTGTACCATCTTCTCAGATTTCTAGCCACTAAATAAATTTGTGTTTGCTATATCAACTCTTGAATTTTGTCTCTTGAATTTTGAACTTCAAGCACTGTAGCACTGTAGCACTGTCCTCCCGTTGTTCATCGATTTGTTCAAGTGGGCTCCAATAACGTCTCACAACAAATTGTGATACCTTGTTGTTTCTGTTTTTTGCTTATCAAATACATCATGGGTAGCTTGTCAGGCTTTGCCGTGTGGGCGAGTTACTCTCGGTAGCTTGCCGGGCTCTCCAAGAGGGGTGGAGGAATCAAACCAGGGTCATCTGCTTGCAAGGCAAATGCCCTACCCACTGTGCTGTCACTGTCACTGTCCTCCCATTGTTCATCAATTTTCTTGAGTGGGTCCAGTAACGTCTCCATCATGAGACTTTGTTATTACTGTGTTTGGCATATTGAATGAATCACGGGTCGCTTGCCAGGTTTTGCCATGCGGGCGAGATACTCTCGGTAGCTTGCTGGGCTCTCCGAGAGGGGCAGAGGAATCGAATTCGGGTCGACCATGTTGGCTGCATGCAAGGCAAATGCCCTACCCACTGTGCTATCGCTCCAGCCCCCTCTCCCCCGCTGTACTATAGTAGCTAAATCTGCACAAACTAATAGTGACAAAAGTGGTGATAAGTTTGTTTTTTTGGTCACATCCAGTGATGCCCAGAGGTTGTTCCTGGTTCTTCACTTAGGAATTACTCCTGATAGTGCTTAGGGGACCATATGGGACACCAGGGGGGGGGGGATCGAACCCAGGTACATTGCATGCAAGGCAAACACCCTACCTGCAGTGCTATAGCTTTGGCCCCCAGTTTTTGTGGGTTTTTAATATTTATCTATTTATTTTACTTTTTTCAGAAATCTGAGAGACCTCTTCCTGAGGACCTGATTTGTAGCAGGTTTTTGTCAGCTCCAGTTCCCTGTCTAGTAACTCAAGGGATGCAGTGAACAGTTGTTTTACTTTTTCATTCCTTTTTTTTGTTTTTTTTCTTTGGTTTCTTTGTGGTCACCAAAAATACATGTGGATTGGGATGGGGTGGTGGTGGTGATGGTGGTGGTATTGGGCTGAACAGAAATATGCCAAGGGCTTACACATGGTTCTGTGTTAAAGGATCAATTCTCCTTATGCTCAAGAACTATATGGGCTGTTGGGATGTAATTGGAGTAAACAAATGCAAGGCAAATTCCTAGGCCCTCTGTGTCATCTCGTTTTCTCCTTTATTTTGGTTTCTGAAATTGATTTTTTTTGATCTATTCTACTTTCATTTATCACCAATTATTATATTTTTCATCACCAATAGTGTTTAAATCATAGGAATTTGAAGACAGTTATCCTGATTTGCAATCAATATGTTTTAGAATAGTAGTAACATTTAATGATAGACTATATATATATATACACATATGTATGATATATATGTAAGGTGTTTGAATAACTGACATGAAAACAAAATTCATAAAAAAATACTGGCATTAGAATGCACATGATACATGCAAATACATAGCAAGCTCTGGATACCAGAGTGAACTGAAAAAGAGGAAGAAAAATATCCAAATTTTATTATATTACTTAGAATTGGGGAGATAACTTAATGGAGATGCCTTGCATATGTAGGCCTGATTTAGATCTCTGAATAACATGGTCCCTTGAGCATCACTGAGACTAGTCCTGGAGGCTCCTCACCCCAACATATGAGTGCTCATAGTAATCCCCAACTCCTCAGGGCCCAAGCAGCATTGCATCTGATTCTCTCATTGAGCCATCATCCCAGCTGTTTTAGGAATACTAAAGTGGGTGGGGGGAGGGAGACTGGGATTCTCATGCAATTCTTGGAAAGCTGTATCCCCACCAATGTCATATTATTCATATATCTCAGATTCAAAACCTGTTTCATTATTTTCTTCAATTTTGCTCATGTATGTATATGAACATATATATATATATATTACTCATTATACAGTCATATACACCTATAGTCAGGAACAACATGCAAGTTGAATAGATTGTGAGATTCTTCTAAATTCATTATAAGTGAGTTTAAAAATAATTTTTCTTTTAACAAAGTTTTATCACTGTGTAATGATGCTGCATTAAAGCTTCTCTGTTCATGAGGCATCAATCATGGACTTACTGAAATGATCTAGCAAAGGCCCTGTAAAAATACCATTTCACAGGTATGACAGGCCTACAACCTCCTTGCTAAGGCGATCAGCTGTTCCGAAGAGGCTCTAGAGGTTTGCCTTATCACTTTAGCCCAGTGAGATATATATTCTATGCCTTTGGCATCTAGATTTCTAGAATTGGGCACATTAATGGGATAGGCTAAATTATTTTATATGCATTTTATTATTTTATAAAATAGATTTCAATAATTTCAGACGTGATTCAAATTATCATATGTATATATCCTTTTTACGTAATTGACTTAGAATACCTTATATATAATTTACTTTCCTCCAAAATTGGGTGCATATATTCTGCTCACCTTCTCCAAGGATTAACTAATCTAAAAAAAAAGCAGGAATTTTCCTCTTGAAGAAACCCAGAGAAAATGTATACCTAAAGAATTCTAGATAGGTCTTTTTCTTTGGAAGATTTTGATGAGTCAGTCTGATCAGTGTACGCTTTCAAGAAACCAATTTTGCTCTGCTTACACTTTCTTGTTTCTTGTAAATTATACTTTTAGGGCTGGAGCAATACCACAGTAGGTAAGGAGTTTGCCTTGCATGCGGCCAACCCGGGTTCGATTCCTAACATCCCATATGGTCCTCTGAGCACCTCCAGGAGTGATTCCTAAGTGCAAAGCCAGGAGTAATCCCTAAGAACCGCTGGGTGTGACCCAAAAAGCAAAAACATATATATTTTAATTACACTATTATTTTAGTTATTATTATTATTAGTCTGGAGTGATAGCACAGCAGTAGGGCATTTGCTTTGCATGTGGCCGACCTGGCTGACCTGTGATTGATTCCTCCACCCCTCTCGGAGAGCCCGGCAAGCAATCGGGAGTATCTAGACCACATGACAAAGCCTGGCAAGCTACCTGTGACGTATTCTATATGCCAGAAACAGTAACAAGTCTCACAATGGAGATGTTACTGGTCCTGCTGGAGCAAATCGATGAACAATGGAAGGACAGTACTACAGTGCAGGAAAATTATTATTATTATTATTTTAATTCTTTCACCACCTCCAAAACTGATACAACAGGATCTGGGTTCAAGTCCCTTTTCTAACTCCTTAATTACTATGTATGATAAAG
>JAOXYA010000009.1:24025147-24036195 GCA_028565675.1 Sorex palustris | reverse complement strand
CAAAGATTAGATGATCATATGCTTGGGAGGAGATGTCAGTATATTCAACTCTGTTCCATTGGTCTGCAGCTCTGCCTCTTTTCCAGTACCATGCTGTTTTAATTATTTAAATTAAAAAAAATTTATTAATTTTTTATGGATGAAACACTATGAGGTACAGTTGTAGACTTACAAACTTTCACGCTTGGGTTTCAGTTGTACAATGATCAAGTACCAGTCCCATCACCAGTGCCCACTCTCCACCACCAATGAACCCAGTAGCCCTCCCACCTCCCCATCCTACTCCCCACCCCACCCCACCTCTGTGGCAGGGCATTGACTTTTGCTCTCTCTTTTCTTTAGGATGGTGTAGTTTGTGACAGAGGTATTGGGTGGCCGTCGTCATTGGTCTATAGTCGACTTTCAGCACGCATCTCGTGTCTCGAGTGAGCACTCCAAACACCCTTTTCTTGGTGTTCCTTTCTCTATCTAAGCTGCCTTTTTCCCCAGCATCTGCTGCCAGCTTCCAAGACATGGAGCAAACCTCCTGGTACTTATCTCAACTATTCTTGGTATTCATCTCTCATTCTGTTACTTTATATTCCCCAGATGAGTACAGACTTTCTATGTCTGTCCCTCTCTTTCTGACTCATTTCACTTAGCATAATACATTCCATGTAGAATCACTTGTATGCAAATTTCATCACTTCATCTTTTCTAACAGCTGCATAGTATTCCATTGTGTAGATGCACCAAAGGAGAAACAAAAATTTAACAGAAATAATATGAGACTGATAAAATCCTAAAATTTATGTGAAACAGAAACTCCTCTTGAACCTTATAGACCATTGTGACTCTGCTAGCTGGTACATGGGACAGATCAACCTCCCACAGTGCAAAATATACTACAAAGCAATAGCAAGTGAAACTTGTAATATTGGAATGAAAACAAACGCAGATTTCCACTCAATGGAATAGAACTGAAAACCTAGGAATAGAACCACATATACATGGACAATTAACATAGAATACAGGAACCAAAAGCTTAGAATAAAGCAAGGAAATTTTCTTCTATGAATGACGTTGGGAAAACTGAGTGGTCAGTTGCAAAATTAGTAAAGTAGAGCACGATCTAGCATCACATGCCAAATTCAAAATGCTCCATGACTAAGGGGTAATACCTGAATCCATAAAAGCATAAAGGAAAACACTGGTCATAAGTTTCTTGACATTATTAACCTTTGTAGATGTGTTTGAGAATAACTTCAACATCAAGGGAATTAAAACCAAAATGTACTAAATGCAACTGCATTAAAATAAAATATACTGCAAATATTCTATACATATCCTTTACAAAAAACATACATTTACTAAGAAAAAAGTTAAATGAGAAAGTATTGAAATTCATATGCTTAGCAAGGGATTAATATATACAAAGAAATCATCAAAATCAGTGATTTAAAAATAAGATTTTAAATGTATGTAGGATGTAAGTGGAAACTTTTCCAGAGATTATACAGATGGCCAATAGCACTTGAAATGATAATTGACACCCCTGTTAACTTTTTGGGGAAAAGTCCTCCCAAAGAGTGCTCATGGTACCAGGCTACCCAGAAGGACAGGCCAGATAGTTTAATTCTAGGACCCAGAAACACAGTGCTGCATAGTCCTAGTGGTACTAGGGATCATGGGGCCATCCAGTGTGTTCCAGAAACGGACACAAAGGCCACACCTAACTTTGTTCCAAGAACCATGGCATCTGCATGTCATTGAAACACATGATGTGTATTTCAATCTATTAAGCTATCTTTACAACACTTTATCATCTATTATTTTTAGGCAAATGCAAACCAAAACAACAATAAGATATCAGTTGTTGATACACCTAAAATTATGGGTATTTTCCAAAAAGAAAGAAATGTTTTGGAGAAGATCTTGAAAAGTGAATCTTTCCTTAGCTATTGACATTAATTAAATTGGTGAAACCATTATAAATTATAGAAATTTCTTAAAAATTGAAAATAGAAGTATATATTTGACAACAAATGTTACCAATATTGATTCCAAAAGAGGAATATTGTGCTTGAGTAAATAATGAAATTCTTTGTCAAATGAGCTCAGGGATATGTTTAAATAGACAATATGAGGCCAGAAAAATAGTACAGTGGGAAGGCATTGCCTTGCAAAATAAAAATAAATACATTTTGGTCCACTATCTAACATCACACACAAAACCCAAGATGATTAACGACTAAGGGGCAATACCTGAGTCCATAGAACACATTGAAAAGTAAATTAATGAACAACATCTACAATCGTAAAAATCAAAATTTAATAAATCAACACTATATACATATAATGAGTTATTCATTAACTTATTTTTAAATTATATTTAAATGTATATTTAGTATATTTAAATATGTTTAATATATTTTATTATATCAGACGCATTTTTAAAGAATAATATATATCAGACGCATTTTTAAAGAAGAAACATTAAGAATGGAACAAATATAAAGTGGGGAATTCATGAAAATGTGAGTAATAATGTGAATATAAAATTGTAGTTTTACAATGCCCATACATAGAAATACTTGAAGTTGCTTCTTTCAGAATGCCTGAAATACTTGAAAGTTATAATAAAGACTGATTAAAATTTAATTCCGGAAACACCATTATATGTTATTTTAAAAAATATTGGAGGAGGATAAAAAGTAGAATAGTCTGCTATATCCAGCACAGTTTCTGACTAGATGGAGGTCTAGATATGCACTTACTTTGTTATGTGTCTACTTTCACCTATCAAGTTTAATTCTCAATCCCATGAGAACTGGAAGAAATTATTGAACCGAAAGAAGCATACTCTTTAGAACTCTCTTGATATGGCTCTTCAGAAACACTTTATCCATTTATAGACACTATTTGCTGCTAGAACTAAGATCTGCAACATTACTCTTCATGCGCTCCCTGGAATCTAAAAATTCAATCCCACAGGTCTTTTTAATCACTAAGAAGTTTTCACCCCTTTTGTGTTCAACTTTTCATATCCAGCATATTGTAATGTGAGCCTTACCCGAGTTTCTGCCCTGGATAATTCAGTAATTCTTAACAGCTGACTTCAACTTAAAATATCAAATTTGAGGCACACAGAGGCCTTCTTTCCTTTGAGCTGTTATAAAACTCAGTCGATGCTTTTTTTTTGTTTTTAACCAGAGAGGAAGAGTAAAGGAAACTGATAATTTTGTTATATTCTTTTATAATATGCTGATACCATGATCTGATTAATATTTTAGTCCTGGAAGTGCTTAAATCTGAACTTTTTTAATTGTACATATGGCTCTTCGCTGTAAAAAGTTGAAAATGAAGCAAAATGCTTATTTTATTCATACTTATGAAGATTCCTCTCAAAAATCAAGTATTCCTTTGGGCTTGAGATTTAAGCAATGTTTATACTTGAAAGGCAGTATACATTTAAGCCCTGTCTGACATGATGTTGAAATTACAGCAAGTTAATGTTTAGCTCTTTCTGCTATAGCAAATTAGGAGTGGTTATCAAATGGGAAAGAAAAGATGAATAAATTTACATCCATAGTTCTTACTCTGGAGCAAGAGCACAGCGAATAGGGTGTTTGCCTTGCATGCAGCCAACCCGGGTTTGATTCCTCTGCCCCTCTCAGAGAGCCCCACAAGCTACCGAGAGTATCTTGCACTCACGGCAAAGCCTGGCAAGATACCTGTGATGTATTCGTATGTCAAAAACAGTAACAAGTCTTTTGTTGTGAGACGTTACTGGTGTCAATTTGAGACGTTACTGGTGCCTGATCAAGCAAATCGATGAACAATAGGAGGACAGTGCTACAGTGCTACAGTTCTCACTCAAGGCAACATTTCTGAAGTATAAACCAAAATACATTGGCTGTATAAATGACCATTTACCTACAAACTTAAAAATTAAAGGATAGAGTGGATAAGTAAGGAGGGAAGAAAAAAAGGTATATGTGAGGATATTGAATGCAGCATACATTTTCTAAAATGCAATAAGTATCCCTTACTTCAAAGGTTCAACTATTATTATTTTGACGTTTCATAGTAGCTATTAATACGATAAAATTGTATTGATTCTTTTAATAATTCCAAAAGTAATATGTGTTATAAAATATACATACATATTTTTAAATACTGTTTTCAGCCCCTCATCCAACATTTCTCAACCAAGAGACAAATGACCCTGTGTGGGATCCCAGAAAATTGCATAAGTCAAAGGAATTTGGTTTAAATTCTTATTTAAACCTTATTTGTATAATTAACTCTTTTTACACCATTTATCCATGTCCTCCCTCTGGTAAACTACAAGACACTATGAATAATTAAGAATATTAGGTAGGACAGACAGTACATTGCTTTCCTGGCATAAGACTAGGATGCCGATTGGTAGGAAAGAAAGCAGACAGGAGTGGAACAAGTTGGAAAGAGGCCACAGTTGTAAAAATGTTGAGAAACACTGCCCTAGTTCATCAACATATTAATAATATGACCCCATAAAATGCTTTGTTTATTGACTATGCTAGGACCTATATGTTATTTTTAAGACGTGTTGTCATTGAATACATATATTTTTCATGGCTGTATTTTTGTCAGTACCCATAAACCTGTCTTTTCCAATTTAATTACAAAATATATGATCTTTTGTTTGCCAAATTTATCCTAAGGAAATCATAAGTTCCAGGTAACTCATAACTAAATTTGTAATTACTATACTGTTCTATTAAATAACATGCTTTATAACCTCCACCATTGATTCTATTAGAAATGCTGTCATTTTCTAGTTTTTACCCTTATGTCTACAATGTTTAATTAATGTTATTATGAACAGCTTTTTTCTACATATGGAGCATGTCCGTGGCTTCCAAGAATTATAATTACTGCATAAAAAGGGTGTGATCATTTTAAGATTCTGATACATTCGGACTCCCTAAAATCACTATGCACTGGAAATCGCTCTGACTTATGTAGAAGCCATGCTGAGTGATGGTGGGAAGGTATTCTCTCTCTCTCTCTCGCGCTCTCTCTCTCTCTCATTCTCTCTCTATCTCTCTTTCTGAATAATTTTACCATACTCAGTTTTATGATGCAAACTGTAGAAGTACAACCTTATTTAAACTTTATTTGTATAATTAACTCATTTTACACCATTTACCCATGCCCTCCCTTCTGGTAAACTGCAAGACACTATGAATAATTAAGAATATTGGGTAGGACAAACAGTTCATGTCCTTTTATTGCAAGCAGCAGATCCTGGTTCAGTTCCTGACCCCCCCCCCCATGTGGTCCTCTGAGCACTACCAGGAATGACACTGAGAAAAGTACCAGGAGTAACCTCTGAATACTACCAGCTATAGGCCACCCCACAAGAAAGAATATTAAGCAAAGCATATAAATGAAAATTTACATATAATTCATTAATTGAAAATAAAAATGTATTCCCAATATTATTGTTATTATTGCGTTTTTTTAGGATGAAACATTTTCTCTGAGTTTATGGAAAACTAAAGACTGAAAGATTCTCCCAAAAATATATTCTCTGAAAGTTTGAGATATGAATGTTCTATAATAGAACAGTTAGAGTAAGTCAGAAAAACACCATTTGCCAGAAAATTTTTAAAGGATTGACAGTTGTTTTCCCAGGGAGACATAAAGAATAAAATATTCTCTTGATTCGTAATAGACACTGGATCTGAGGATAAAAATGGGAAGGCAGTTCTCATGAAATAAAGCCTGTTTCAAAGAACCATGACCCAAGTTTCACAAATGTTCCACAGAAATGCACACAGAGAAATGAAAACCATATTATTTCAACATATATTTTTGCTGAAACTATTGAGAATATGAAATAAATACTAGATTCCAAATACCAGCCAAACTTTAAAAAAAAACAACAAAAAAACAGTAACAGCTTTGTTTTAAACTTTTAACCTAAGTGTGTCTTAAAAAATTTGTAAGTCTACAACTGTACCTCATGGTGTCTCACTAATAAAAATTTTTTTAAAAAATTCAGCAAGACGAAAGACTCTCTTAATAATATTCTGCATCTTTTGTTATAGATGGTGTTTTTTTTTTTGCTTTTTGGGTCACACCCAGAGATGTACAGGGATTATTCCTGGTTCTTCACTCAGGAATTACTCCTGGCAGTGCTCGGGGAACCATATAGGATGCTCGGAATTGAACCCGGGTCGGCCGCAACACCCTACCCGCTGTGCTATGGCTCTAGCCCTGGATGGTATGTTTTGGAAATAAATGTAAATGTAACAAGGCATTAAATAGCATGCAGTGCTAAAATCAAAATGGTCGAATTCATCAATCTAAACATTCTGGGCTCTCTGAGGATACTGTTACTATCATTATTTATTAAAGAGTTTCTATACCATTTTACTTCCACTTTGGTTTCTCATGAGATATAAGCAGTATATGAAAGAACGCTTTCGGAACAAGAGAAATATCACAGGGCTAAAGTCATATATCCAGGTCAGATCACTCATGACTCATGGTTCCCTGAGCATTGCCAGGTGTCGACCTGGAAGACCCAGAGCACTGCGGGGGGTGGGGGGCGGAGGGGGACATGTGATATTGGGAACTGTTGGTCCCTAGTGGGATGGCATCCTCAGGTCCTCGAAACACAGGAGGAGTTGTCTGAGAATCTCTAGTTTTCCCCCATCAACACTTCTTGGGATCCTCATTCCACTACCACTCCTCCTATCCCCTTCCCAACACACACACATACACACACACACACACACACAGAGATACCTTTAAAAGAGAATGAATTAAAGATAAATATTAAGTTTTCTTAAGTAAAAAAGAATGAAATACACATATTGAAAACTCATTTAATTAGTAACGAACTCCAATAGTGTCAGGTAATATAATTTTAAAAAATATATTGACTCTTTCTCTTGAAATAAACAGATTTATTTTGAGCCAAACTCAAACACTGTACATCTATCATCATTTTAAAAAATTCCACAAATGTGCTGCTAATGAAAGCATTTTACACTTGTGATAATGAATTCCAAGAATTCCTTCCTAAACAATTATGAATCTTGTGATAATCAATATAAAATAAACAGTGTATCTCTTAAATCAATGTGTTAAAAGGCATATAAATGATCAAATAAAAAAATAAATAATCAAAATTTGGGAGACTTTAAAATGCAAAAATAATGCTTTAAAAATCAATGTTTTGGTTTTTTATTACTAATGCGTTATTTTATCTATTTCCAATTTTTAGTTTTCTAAGGTCCCTGTAATTTAAGGACCCTATTTATCATTTTTTAACCAGCAGAGGGCAATAGAGCATTATACACTTAATAGCCTAAGATAATTAAAATACATCAGGAAGAGGGTAGTATCCAACATGGAAAAAGAATTGAAAATAAATTGTAAATCCCCCCCGTCCCGCCATCAACTTCTCTTTCACCAGAACGTGTGTCTCTGTTTCTGTTTGTACCTGAATTTTGAATATTGTTTTTGATTTTTGGCAATAATTGCTAGCTTATGATTGAAAACTGGCTCAAGGGAACATGAATAAACTAAGAACTATCATACAATCGTATACAATCTCTATCCAGTCTTTCAAGGAAATTTAAAAGTTACAAATTCCCAGTATTCACTAATAAGCTTCTTTTAAAAAAATTACTTTTTTTTTTTAGAATTTGTCACCCACTGCACAGTGCCAAAAAAGAATTGTCTTTATGGAAAAAGAATACATATCATTTCATTTATGTTTTTAAAATAAGTGTCTTCCATTACTTATACAGCTTCATGTTTTAATTCCAATTATCATATTATATTAATTATGTTTTTATGTAATTTTATTATGGATTAAATAAATCTTCCCAAGTACTATGAGGTTATTATTTATATAATATACAATTTAATGACAATTTCAACACAGTCATATTTTTTTGAGCTTTTGTTGGTTACAAAGATTTTTGTTTGTTTTACTATACTGGTGTATTAAATTAAATACATATAACTCATATAACTATTATAATGTTAGAAGTGCGTCAGTATCTCCTCTTCCAACATTAAGTAATTCTAACACAACAATAACTGATTCTTTAATTTTAGAAGCTATTGCTCCTAACAGTCAACTCTTATAAATAGATAAGAATTGCGGTTAATTTTATGACATTAATGTCTAGACATTGAGTATGTTTTTATTATCTTGGCTTTGCACCCTACGTAAGACAGGTCTAACCTTTATGAACTTGTAAAGTAATACTATTCTAAAAAGGCTTTATTATGTTGTCATATAAATAAAAAGGAAATGATACATCTAAATCCCATTTTTTTAAGTTGGATGTTTAATCGTAGGTTGTTTTTTAATTATACTTAACTTGTTCTCACGACTTACAAGAGAACATACTTTGAGACTATGACATTAACAGTAGTGAGCACCACTGGGCCATTACATTTCAGATATTCCATGACAAGTTTAGTTATAGGATACTAAATTAGCATATTCAAAAATAGATCGCTACTAATGTACTATGGTGTAGTTATTAATTGCTACCCTTATACCTGAAACTCCATGATATTAATAAAAATGATTTTTACTATGAGCTTTAGATGTCATTTTCTCAGGAAAATTGTATCAAAAATAAAACTTTCTTTCTGAAGATACTTAAGCATTTAAAAATCTTAATTATTTCTTCACAATTGAACAATACCTTACTTTAAAAATAAATGCATTACCTTATTTAATGTTAAATTCTCAGTGTATTAAAGATAAAATAGAGGGCAAAATCAGGTAGGGCATTTACCTTGCTCATGGCCGACCCAAGTTTACCTTGTATGAGGCTGACCCAAGTTTGATCCCTGGCACCCCCTACAGTCCCCTGGGCCTATTAGGAACTATCTCTGAGCACAGAGCCAGGAGTAAGCCCTGAGCTTTCTGGTGAGACCCATAAATAAATAAGCACATAAATAAAGATAGAGGGTTTCTCCATCTTATGGCGACCTGTTGACATATGGTCCAAATAATTCATTGATGTGGCTGGAGGACTGTCTATATAATATAAAATATTTAGCTGTCTTTACACACAGTAGGCCACTAGTACTTCTTATTTTCTCTGTTCAATTTGATGCCTAAAGAAACAAGTTTAGACATTGCCTCTGGGTTTGGTGTAGAGAACACTGACATAAACTAAATCTTCCAGAAATTGCCACCCTCTCTTCAGGAATTGTATATCAGAAATAAGTCCCAAAGATATTAATGTCTAGATATTCTTGAGTTTGGACTTTCTCCTTGTCCCTGCCTGTAGTCCAGCTAAGTAGGTCTTAAAATTCACTTTCCAGATGGAAGTGTAAGTGAAAAATTATACATAGTGTGTTTTATGGTTTTATGGGTTTTTGTTTGTTTTAGTTGAGGTACACATTTACAAAGCTGTTCATGATTGGGTTTCAGTTATACAAAGTTCTGACACCCATCATCACCAATACCAGGATGGATTGCCTACCACCAATGTCGCCAGTTTCTCTCCCACCAAACGTCACTCACCCCCACCAGTCTGTCACTATTGCAGGCACATTCCCTCTTTCTCTCTCTGTCTCTCTCCTTTGGGGACACTATGGTTTGCAATCCAGATACTGACAGGTTATTATGTTTGTTCCTTTATGCACTTTCAGTATGCAGTTCTTATAACAGCAATCAGTTCCGAACTATCTTAGTCATAGATTTTATGTTTGGTGTGGTGCACTACACCTGATAGACTTCAGGGACTTCTCGAAGGTCTCAATGCTCTAGGGTATGGGGTGTGGGGTGATCTCCTTCACCCTAACAGTGCTCAGGGGATCATAAATAGGGGACAGGGTCACATGCAAGGTGAGCATCTTATCCCTTATTCTACCTCTTTGAATCCTCAATGTACTTTTCTTTTTTACTTTAAATGTCTCTTTTATTTTTTAAACATTTATTCTTTCCACATATGTTTTTTTAATTAATTTATTTTAATTTTATTTTTATAAAGCTGTTCACAATAGTTCATTACAGATAATATTCACACACCAATCCCACCACCATGCACCTTCCCACCATCGTAAGAGGAAAGTGTGTGAAGATTGTTGTGTTTCATCGTAGAGCCATGTAAGCCCTTGTATAAGAGATTACAAACACGTATGTTAAACCCAAACACATGTACATCAGTGGGCTAGAATATAAGAGGTTGCTGCATGCTCCAGGATGTTCTGTGTCGCTCTCTTCTGGGAGCTTTATTTCATAGTCTCTGGATCTTGGCCGTTGAAGAGATTATATAGTGTTGGAGGCAGTTTGTGTGTGTGACTGCCAAGCTACTGGAAAACTGGGGACCTGGGGGAGGAGGCCCAGTCCCGTTCCCAGTGATCTTGGAGATCTCAGTCACAGCTTCTGCTTACCTGGGTTTTTCTGCAGGTTCCCTCATGGGTGAGGCTCTTTGGAGCCTGTGGAGGGAGGCTTTGAGCATTGCTGTGCGGTTCCGTTCTGGAGTTTTTCAACTGCCAGGGTGCTGCTGGGGCAGGGAGGAAAACCCAATGCACCCCCCCACCTCGGAGTTGCCCTGGTGAAGACAACCTAGTGCGGGGTCAGGGCACTCTATTTCCCTCAATGTACTTTATAAGACCTGAAATACTATTGGTGACAAAGTCAGTTTTTCAGAGCAAGTAATTCTTATCAGTCTATGGAGATATATACAAATTTTCTTTAATACCATTTTGAAGTGATGGATGACCTATTAGGAAAGGCCTATTAAATTTATTTAAGAAAGAGACTTTAGTCTGAGACTTAATGAAGGAATATAAGTTATCTAGGGAAAGTCTGGGCATCGAAGAAAAGTTTTCAGTCTGTGTTCTGCTCCCCCAATCACGCTTTCTAACTGGAAAAATGTGCGTAATGATCTTCTAGGGCGTATAAACATATCTACAAAAAATAAGTCCATATACCAAAAAGGTACAAAAATTACTTTATATTTGAAAGTATTCTTACTATTGTGAAATATTAAAGGAAGCAAGATCAGAAAAGTCTACAGTAGAAGATA
>JAOXYA010000009.1:23819881-23830660 GCA_028565675.1 Sorex palustris | reverse complement strand
ATTATACAATGATCAAATACCCATCCCTCCACCAGTGCCCATTTCCCACCACCACGGATCCCAGTATCTCTCCCACCGCCCATCCCCCTTCATTTATTATTATTGCTTTCAGTTATTTGGACAAAAGCAGAAAGAGATATAGATTCCAAAAAATTAGTTTTCTGGGCTCTGAGGGCAAGGCTTCTGGGCTTCTACCAGAAGCCAGACTAGGTCCTTAATCTCGGTTCAGCTTGTCCTTCCCCATTGCGGTCCTGTCTCTTAAGTAATAACAGCTTGCATTAAGACCATGCTCTGATGCTTTCTAGATTGTCTCATTTTATGCCAAGGTAGCTTTGCTGACCACCCTGGGTCCATCCCAGTCCCACGGCAAGACCCTTTTTGTAGGGTGTTAGGAACTATGGCAACCAAAGCCTGAGTCAAGTATTTATGACGGATGCCCAGGAGAGGATATATTTCAGAGTCAATTGACTCCCATATATTAGGAGCATACCATTAATGGTCTTCCTGTGTTCAAGCAAAGAACTTTGCTCTGTAGTAAAATGTGAAAAGGCTATTGGGGAAACAGGAAGGCAAGTAATTCACTACAAATACAAAGTCCAGAATCACGACAAGTTTTGACTTATAAGTAACCAAGACTGAACTTGGGGAATGTAACAATGAAAGGTAAAGCGAAAAGGAAAGGTAAAAGATAAATTCAGGGTTGAGGTGCTCAGAAGAGCACTGTAAGCTTCTTTAGGGAGGTGGAAAAGGGGCAATTCACTGATGAAGCTTAAAACACTTAGGGTTAATATCCAACACCTGGAACCTTGAATGCTGTCTTTTAGTCAGCCATCTTATCAACCGCTGCGGCTTCAATGTTTCATAACTATTTCTACTGAAACTTGGCCAAAGGAATTTAAGAATAGATTCAAAATTACGGTTTCAAACACTAGTGATAGTATAGCGGTGAAGCTGATTGCTTTGTATGCCACTGAACCCAGTTCAGTCCTTGACACAACCAAGAATGATCTTTGAGCACAACTCAAACTCAGGAATAGCCTTAGCACTGCTGGTTGTGATTCCAATAACTCCCTTTTCCCCTACAAATAAAACAACCTAAAATTTCTCTAGGTACTAGTTGCAAATGACAGAAGAGTGAAAAATAAAGTTGTGGTGTATATAAACAATGGAATACTATGTAGTCACAAGGAGTGATGAACTCATGCAATTTGGATGGAACTGGAAGATCTCATGTTAAGTAAGTCGGAAACACCAAGACAAGTATCAGATGTTTTTTTCTTATCAATAGTAGATGGAATAATATGCCAGAAAATGGAAGATAACAAAAGTGGGAAAGTTCCTGGCCTTAGATAGTAGAAATGAAAATGCTAGGTAGGAAAAAATGGAGTGGGAAGCAAGAACAGGAGGTCTAGGGGCTGGAGCAGTAGTACTGCGGGTTGGGTGTTTGCCTTGCACGTAGCTAACCCGGTTTCAATTCCCAGCATCCCATCTGGTTCCCCCTGAGCACTGCCAGGAGTAATTCCTGAGTGCAAAGTCAGGAGTAAGCCCTGTACTAGCCAGGTATGACCCAAAAAGAAAAAAAGGAAAAAAAAAAACAACTAGTAGCTACCTAGTATGTGAGGGCAATCTGGTTGCTATATCTGCAATACAATAGATCACCAGGGTTGATTTGACTAATCTTGCTGGCTAGGCAGGTGTCCCCTTCCTCCCTCACTGCTCCATGTGTGTCCCTCCCGAAGCTATGCCCTTGGTCAAAGAAGATGGTCTTCCCCAAATAGAGACAGACTGTTCTTTGGTCGAGGGTTCATGAGTAGCTGTGCTCCCTGCTAGAACCTCCAGACAAACTCCCCACATAGTTACCTCAATAACAAACTAGAACCCTATGTTCTGTAATGCAGTCTTTCACCCTTCTGTTCTCTCTCCAGTCAGTCTTCAGTTATTAGGATTTTCTGCAAGCTTCCTGTGCTCTGATTATTACTAGCTGTTAGCCTCCTGTTCTTTGTGGAAACTTCTATAATCTGGTTTTAATAACCCTTACTCATTGCAACTCTTCTTAATTTGATCATGAATTTCCTTCTACGATAGGTTGTAAGCAATGAATGGTCCTTGAGTTTTTACCCTCCTGTACCCTTTCATTGTGTTTTTTTTTTACTTTAATAACATACTCTTCTTAGATTCTTAACAGAAAGATTGTTTGTTTCTTTGTTGAACAAAACCTTGGTGTCTTTGCTCTCTGTTTTAGTCATTTTATTATGTTTATATGATTTTCCCTTTAGGGTCAGTCATGGTTCAGTCCTGTTGGGGTCACAATGTCAGACTGATGTTGCATTCCCAGTTTTCATTTTCTTAAACTTGAATAAGTCATCTCAGAAATTTTATACTCAACTTCATATTTATCCCTCTTTGCCCCTACCCCCCACCTGCTTTTTTTTTTTTTCTGGACTGTAGCACTGTTCTCCTGTTGTTCATTGATTTGATCGAGTGGGGACCAGTAACATCTCCATTGTGAGACTTGTTGTTACTGTTTTTGGTATATCAAATATGCCAGGGGGAGCTTGCCAGGCTCTCCAAGAGGGACAAAGGGATCAAACCTGGGTTGGCCATGTTGTTCAGGACTAAGTAACTAAATCTTAGATAAGTAGAAGAGTACCCACCCAGTCTTTATATTTTACCTTTTTAACCCCATGTAATAATTCTGAAGAAAGTAATCCCCAACAGAACCCATTATATGATTAAACATCTTTGTCTTCTGCTCTTCTCTGTGTAAGTCTTTAGTGCTGCCATTTGCCTGTTCACTTGAACTAATTAACTGGGAGTGATTCTTTGCTTTTCCTTTACTGTTTGCCCATGTAATTGAATGAAGCACTTTTTAATTTGTGAGATAAGGTTTGAATTTGTTTTGTTTTGTTTGTGGGGCTATCCACATGGCTACCTGGAGGCCCCAGGGACTTCCTACTGGTCATTCACTGCCTATAGGGTTATCAGTTGAGCTCCAGGGCCTGAGGCCACTATGCTTCTTGGACCCCTAGGCCAGCCCTGCCTCACTGGCTGCCTCTAGGGGCATAACTAGTGGCACTCAGGTGCCTCCAGGTTGTTCTTGGCCCTGCAAGGGAGGGAGAGCATGTGATTCCAGGAACTGAACTAGCATCTAGAAGCAAAGAAGAAACACCCAGAATGCCCCTTGTCTATGTGTCTCACTTCCTGAGCTAACACTTGAAATGTTTTTCTACTTTGGGGCTGGAGCAATAACAAAACAGATAGGGTGTTTGCCTTGCATGCTGCAGACCTGGGTTCGATTACCATTATCCCATATGGTCCCCAGAGCACCACCAGGAGTAATTCATGAGTGGAGAACCAGGAGTAACTCCTGTGTATCACTGGGTGTGACCCAAAAAGAAAAAAAAAAGTTTTCCTCCTTTTTGGTCTTATTTTCACTGCCCCATGTTCAATCCTTATGATCTTTCATCTGTCCCTGTCTAAGATGCTTTGACTGATAACCCTTTGAAATCAACCCTGAACGATGTGCCCCCGGAGCATTATCTAGAGTAGAAATTTGATCACTCCATTTACTGTTTGAATGTTTGGTTTCTCATTACCTGCAGAAGAAAGTCCAAGATTTTGAAGATGAGATAGAAAACCCTCTATTACCTTGCTGCTGGCTAGATCTCAGGTCTCATCTGGAACCATCCCACCCCATCCTTCTCTGGTTGGTTTGGAAAATGAACTGTTCATGTTCTCTGAATACGTGACTTTGTCTTTTCTTATGCTAGTCTGAGGTTTGTATTTTACTGAAGTAGTGTCTGTTCCCACCTTTGTTTTCATTTTTCATTACTGTTCCTTTTTGGCTGGTCTGGAGCAATAGCACAGCAGTAGGGTGTTTGCCTTGCATGCGGCTTGCCCAGCTGAGCCAGGTTTGATTCCTCCACCCCTCTTGGAGAGCCCGGCAATCTACTGAGAGTATGTCACCTGCACGGCAAAGTTTGGCAAGCAACCTGTGACATATTCAATATGCTAAACACAGTCACAATGGAGACTTTACTGGGCCTGCTCAAGCAAATCGATGAACAACGGGAGGGCAGTGCTACAGTGCTACAAATGGGTTGTTGGCCCTGATTGCATAGGGATTTCCCAAAGGGCATCCGCACAGCCAGTACTCGGTACTCAGTCCGTTTTTGTCTTATCCAACCTTTCAGTTCATTAGGAATACCTGGGGAATGATTGGTCTCTGCTTCAAGACTATTAACATATATAACCTACACACTGTAATTGACATGCTAGATAGCAGTGACAAGGAATGTGTTCTCTTTGTTGCTGATTTTGAGAGTTAGTATAATGCTGTTGTTCAGTTTGTACTCAATAAACGTTAGTCAAGTAAGTGAGTGAGGGGAACCCTAAGTGTTATCCTCAAGCAACACTCTTTCAGTCAGGCAGATATCAGATGGCTCTTGAGGGTAGCCCACCTCCAATTTAAGAGAAAGGAATCAAGATAAAGATGACTCTGTTGCTCTATCATTTCGCAGAAAATTGTTTTACAAGTGGAACATATGTACCTGCATAAATATCTGCATTTACATTAAAGAACAAAAGAAAAATCATAGAAAACTTTGAATTTAGAGAGAATGATATATTATAAAGGTGAGTGAGGGAAATTTTCCATTGAGACACATCTGCTGCTATATTTTCTGTGAGCCCTTAATGAAGAAAATGGATCAATTTCAATTGAGAGGAAATACGAATGAGGCCAGTAAATTATAAAAAAATTAAAAATGTAATAATAAAATTAATATATATATTAAGTCTTAACAGTTGTCTGTATTTTTCAAAGTTGTTTGTATTGTCACATACCTCCTCTTCCCCAAATATAAACCATCCATAAATAATGAGTGTCTCAGAATAATGAATTTCTGAGGTTATTATGTTAAATGAAATATAAGAATAAATTGTACATTATTTCACTTACACTAAATAGCTAATATAGTCAGAATTATTGGAGCAGAATAGAATGATGAACATTTGGGTGGGGTGATATTGGAAGGATTAGTGAAGGGGCATTCAACAATAAGTACATTCTAATTTATGAAGAACTTTATAGATAGTTATCTCATTGTAACTGATAATTTTGAATGATATATTCAAACTTTTCAGTCAATAGGTAGATCTCAAGTGTTCTGTACACTTACTACATGAAACATGGAACAGCAACAAAATGCAAGCAGTGATGGGTATAATTATTACCTTGATTGATATAATGGTTTTATAGGGTATGACTGTCTAAACTCATATGCACTAAATGTGTTTAGGTTTTTATGTCAATTCCACCTTCATAACATATTTTAATAGAATTAAAATAAAATAATAAAAGACTGCCTGGTAGTCACTTCCTGTTGAGTAGTATAACATGTTTTTCTCTGAATTTGGCACAAATTTGAAAATTTATGCTGTGCATTTAATTAGCAGTGTAATATTGGAGGAAAATCTGGAAAAATAGAATAAAAATACATTATTTTACTTATTCGCAGTTATATGAAGTATAAATTATACACATGCCTTAATTAAACACTGTATGTTTAAGACATGCAGCGTTATGCTTTGACTTCTATATATTGTGAAGAATTAACATTTATTTCATATAGTTCTATAAAAAGATAGCAAAAGTGGAATAAAAAAGAAAACATCCCCTGTTGATGGGAGCTCATAATATCCACTCTATAGCTACTTTAATGGCTCCTTTATGACTTTATACATACTAGGCACAAATACCAAGTCTAGATATCAAGGAATTATGTTGTGCATATCTAGTACTTACTGCATAACCTATATTGCTTCATTTTGACTTCAGTTTTCCAATTCTCCTTCCTGCCCCAACATCCACAACTGTAAGTTTTATCCACTTTTAAAATAAGTTTTGTTTATGTTTTGTTCTTTTAAATTCCACAGATAAGGGAATTGATATATTTTTGTCTTTTGTATCTGACTCATATCATTTACATGTCTCTATTGTCCACTCATATGGACCAAAACCGATAGTTCCTACTTTTAGTGACTCACTAGTATCCCAGTGCAGGTATATATCACAGCTTTTATTTTCATTCATTTGATAGACTGTTACTCTACTTCCTTGTCTTGATTTTTTAAAATACGAGATGCAGATATTTTTTCATGTTCGAACCATGATTTGTTTTGGACTTTCAAACTGAAACTGTTGGGTCAGACGATGGTTCTATGTTTGTTGTTGTTGTTGTTGTTGTTGTTGTTGTTTAATTGAATCACCATGAGCTACAAAGTTATTCATGATTCTTATTTCAGGCATAACTAGTTCCAACACCCATCGCTTCACCAGTGTCTACTTCCCTCTCTCCCCTTCCAGCCTGACTCTGTGGCAAGTGCCTTGTTTTCCTCCTCTAGGCACTTTGGTTTAAAGTACTGTTACTGATAAGGTATCTATCATGCCTATCAGTTTCCCTCCTTTCTGCACCTTCAGAGTAACCACTCCCCTCCATCACTGTCTTAGTGTTCATTCCCCTCCCTGCCCTGTATTCCCTCTCTTTGCCCCCAGCCCCACCATCCACCTCTGACTTTCCAAGATTAGTTTCCTTTTGAAGGCGAGTTCTCAGGTTCTTCATTTATTTGCCATTGGGGCCTTTTTATTCCCCTACTAGGTTTTTATTATTATTATTATTATTATTATTATTATTTCTACCGATGGTGCGGTAACTGATTGCTTAAGGATATGACAGCTGAAACAGACATAGTGATATTATCTACAAGTAGTAGAGAAGGGAGTCCAAATTCAGGACATCAAATCCTTTTCCTCTACTCAAATCTTTTTCCTCCATCATTTTGTCTCTTTTGTAGCCCCACAATGAGGGGAAGACTTACTAGGAAAGAAACTGGTCCTAGACTTTGAAAATGACTCTCGCTCACATACAAAGTGCCTTTTTATAGATAGATGACCTGAAGTAACTTGTGTGTTAATGAAATATTAATCATCATTTGAACTATTTGCCTAGAGGTTAAATTATTTTTTAAGTGCAATGACATCCTGGGCACAGAGCTGGCAGTATTCCCTAAGTGACTCTGGGGGGCAAGCCCCCCACTTCTTCAAAATAAACTGTTCATATCCTTACAAGATTATGTATTGAATGTGAACCCATCACTAAAACTTCATTTCCTGGTTTGATTATTTGGGCTTGAGAAGATTCTACAAAACTGTTGAGTACTAGTAGTTATACCTCCAGACCTATTTATTAATGATGAGGTAGAAATACATTCCTTTATTATGAAAAATAAATATTAATGTGTGTTAAGTACAAACTATTTTGTACGTGTTATGAAATATGTAGCACAGCAGGTAGAGCATTTGCCTTGCATGCGGCCAACCCGGGTTCAATTCCTCTGCCCCTCTCGGAGAGCCAGGCAAGCTACTGAGAGTATCTCGCCTGCACGGCAAAGCCTGGCAAGCTACCTGTGGCATATTCAATATGCCAAACACAGTAACAACAAGTCTCACAATGGATACAATACTGGGCCCACTCGAGCAAATTATTATTTCAAATATGAGAGATATCATTGTGCATCTGTCCCTCAAACTCAGCTTGAGGGACAAGCTCCCAAACCATCGGCACAGTGGCAAATTGTATGACTCTGCCTTTTCTTATGGCTGAGCAGTCATACGAAATCAAACAAATACTTCATATAAATAACAAAGAACCCTAATATTATGATCTCCAGAGTTTCTTCTACATCAGGGCATGTGGCGTGGCTTTGGGTTCAAATCATGAAGTAAATAATTCAGTAAAGTTCATAATATCCAGAGGAAATCGTCCAGATATGATAGTGGTATGTTGTGTTATAATTTGATATGGGGAACTGTTGGGGAAACCTGTTAATCACATAACAAAGACCAACAGATGCATTAGATGTATATAAACGGATACTTGACTTAGACACCTTGAATTTATTCTTTAGACTTTTAATGAATATAGACAAGATGTGTAAGCAGATTCAAAAAAAGAAATTATAGCTGCATTCGGCCTATGTAGATTGGATAGTGCTTTTCTGTAAAATCTACTTATAACTGTTTATTCAGCCTGTTCCTTCTTTTTAATTCATATATGTTTTTATTCATATAAAAGGGCATTTGGGAAGGGCTGAAGCAATAGCACAGCGGATAGGGCATTTTCCTTGCACATGGCCGACCCAGGTTCGATTCCCAGCATCCCATATGGTCCCCGAGCACTGCTGGGGGTAATTCCCCAGTGCAGAGCCAGGAGTAATCCCTGTGGATCGCAGGGTGTGACCCAAAAAGAAAAAAAAGGACATTTGGGGGATGAGAGATAATAAGTTAAGGTGCTGCCTTGCATTTAGCAATGTGATTCCATACCTGCCACCACATATGGTCCTTCAGCAAGAGCCTGGAGTCACCCTCTGGATGGCCCTTGAATACCACTGGGTGTGACCTCCCTTCCCCCATCCTTCATTTCCCAGAAAAAGCAAAGAAAGGAACTTTAAAATGGTTTAGCTATGATAGGTATTACAATTATTATTTCCATCGTGGTACATACTTGTATAAGATTTAGTCTGTTCCAGACTCTAATGCTTAGAAATAAGATGCATATGCAACTTCTAAGTGACATCTAATAAGGAATTAGAGCTCTTCTTAGCTATAGCTTTCTGCAGTATTTCAGACATGAGTTTTTAAGTCTTTTTGAAGAATGAAAGCAGGCACAAATCTAAGGGCCGATTTAGAAAACTGTCCAGGTGAAAATTATTATTCTTGATGCTGTAGCCGCATTCGTGCTATCACAGATCTCTCAGCATGCTGGGCAGTGGAACATGTAAACATTGTTAAGTTCTTGTTATCTCCCTTATATTTTGTGTGCAGAAAAATGGATTAGAGGCCAAAATATGTTAGATAAGGGTTACAGAGTTAATCCCGACCTGGATTCTTAGACTCAGAATGATGTCACAGGGACAGAATCTATCAATGAAATGACATTATCTCTAGCATCTGATTTTCCAGATACGTTAAAAATTGCATTTGCTTCTTGAAAATGACAAAAGGTTGCCATTATTCTGTAGTTCTACTGAACTTCTCTATTTGATTGTATAGTTAGGATTCACATATTTTCAGATAAGATTTTTGGAGGGGTTTTTGGAAGGGAGTTACATGATACAATTGCAAATTTGTTATTCTGGAGATTGTAGTAAAAGCCAAATATTATCTTTTCATTATACTATGAAAACACTGATGTTTTTCCCATTGAATGATTCTTTGCACTTCGCCTGATTGTAAATCACTATGTTCTTATGCTATTGAACTTTCTTTAATGGTATTCCATAATCTATTAAGTGTTTTTTGGAGAAACATTCCACACTATTTCCATCATGGAAAAGTTTATTGTGAGACTCTATGAGAGTTCTTTTTCTTCATTTAGCTAGTTGGTAAACTGCCAGGTTGCATGCTTTTTTACTAGGTCATATTTCTATAAACTTAATTTAATGCAATCTTAGATGAAGAATTTTCTCCACTGGGAAGTCACCTATTATAGAGGATTGGGCAGGAGGCACCAGCTTTTCTGACACGATTCATACCTAACAAGCTGTTTTAATTTGCTACTATAGAAAATGAGGCACAGAGTTTAGAAATACTCTTCAATCTTTTCAATTTTACTATATTCCATGATTCTTATGTGCTCGAGTGATCAGAATCACAGAATGGTGTATTTTAGTATTCAGTATGACAGTATAATCTCTTTGTAATTGAATTTATACACCATCTCCCCCCTACCCCCACCCCATGTATATAATGAGACAATTTGTTTGGGGGTTAGAATAGTAGAAAGAAAGTGTAAGTTATTTTTATTATGCATGGATACATGGCAGCATTTCCTTAGGTCATTTAACACACATTTTTAATGAATATTATAGTTTTAAGTTAATACATTCTAGCAGTTCAATCTGTTCCACTGACCACCTTTTGCCCTATAAAAAATACCTTAGAGTTTGTTAAAAAAAATACCTTTTAGACAAAATAGAAACACATTGTGTAAAACTAAATATAACCTGTTAGCTGAAAAATGCAACATCAAAAAATCAGCCTGTGAGAATTAATTTTATGTTGAGAACAAAAGGCCCAGCTTATAATAAATATTTTAGCATGATAAGCTAACAAACCTAGCTTTACACATTTTTTTCACTGAAGAGATAGAGTTTGGATTGATTTTAAACCTTTGTATGATCATACATGAACATTTTGATAACATCTGGTCTAATTAGTTCCATAAATTGAGTTTTTCAATGTCTTCTGATGGTTTAGTTTATGTGTTAACTTGGCTATGCCATAGTATTTGGTGAAACATCCATGGAAAATTCTCAAGAAAAGATTTTGAAGAAAAATATTAAATAAAAAAGTATAGTAACACAAGAAGTTACTATCCAGGAACCCTAAAGGATATAGTTTATAATTATATATTAATGTTTAAAAACAATTTTTAAAATATTTTTTCAATAATACCTGTTATGTTGTGCTTTTCCTTCTCAATTTAAACATCAGTGGAAGTTTATAATTGAAATTAAGTTAAGCACTTTTTAAATATATAGTTACAGTGATAATATATGAGACCAATGCTTATTACCACTTTCGGAATTTTAATTTTTAATTTTTCTTTTATTTTTTATATAGCAAAAATAAACCTTTATACGGGCTGGAGCGATAGCACAGCGGTAGGGCATTTGCCTTGCATGCAGCCAACACGGCTGACCCGAGTTCGATTCCTC
>JAOXYA010000009.1:23735172-23747274 GCA_028565675.1 Sorex palustris | reverse complement strand
ATGCAACCTGTAACACACACACACACACACACACACACACACACACACACACAGAGAGAGAGAGAGAGAGAGAGAGAGAGAGGAAGGACATGATACACTATCAAAGTTTCAAGTTTCTTCTAAGTGGTATTATACACTTCCATTGGCGAGAAACTCAAACCATATGTGAAAAATCAGAATAATCTTGAACAGAGGTTTTGGAACTGTATAATATTGATGTTTTATACTGTTTTATGCTTCCTGCTGATTGTCAGTGCTCTTTATGTCTCTTGAGTCTGGCCTTCTGAAAAAAAAATTTTTTTCAATGATTTCCTCCAAACTGATTTTATTAGACTTCCACAATTTAACCCCACCCAAATGTTAGTTTCTTTAAAGCAATATGAGAAGTCATAGAAGAGTGCCTAAAGAGATCTTCTTAAATCGCCTTCCTTCTGGAACTTTGCCAGCTCCTGAAATCCACTGGGCCAGAACTTGATGTATTTGTAGGCTGCTGGTTTGCGTCTATGCCCTTCAGAGCAGATCTTCCAAAAAATGGAAAGTGTCTACAATGTTTGAGAAATCATATCAAATATAGGTGCGCCTCATAATTCATTATAATTACCAATTTAGTAGCCCAACTAGAAGTTTTGATTTTGAAAAATGAGCACACATGGTCAGATAACAAAGCCTGTATTGGGAATTTCAGATTAGCCCAGTATTCCAACATAGAAAGCTGACTGGCAACTGTTGTTTACAAATGTTTCCCTCTTTTTTTTTTTCCTTGCAGGCAGCTTGTTCCTCCAATTTCTAAGCACTTTTGATTGGGCCTTTAAATTTCCCCAAATAGTCAAAGACTAGTGGAATTTTACTACTGTCTGGGAGCACTTTGTTTAATTATAGGTTACAGTAGTTCACCAAATTAAAGGTACAATCTTTTGTGGTTTCGAGGATGGTGTTCCAACCAGCTTATTTTATTTCCTATGTTCTATTAATCACAGATGAAATGATTCTCTAAACATAGTTTTAAATAATACCTTAAAACAGTGCTTTATAACTTTTACCTGTATTTAGAAAAAGATTTGTATGATAGAAGAATATATTTGGTAAAGTTTTTCTTCTTCTTCTTTTTTTTTTTGCATTTGCTAGGGTAACACGGATAATATTCGGAATTTGTTTTTAAAGTAGGCAGGATAAAATATATTCTCAAAACGAAAACACTAGATCCAAAAGTACACTTGATTTTATAGATCATCATTTCCTTAAAATATGGTACACATACAAAAGTTTAAGAAATTATTTTTGAAAAGTTTTAAATTATTTTAATTAGATCATTTTAACATGTGGTTGGGCTTTCCTTTTTATGATTTATAAGACTAAGTTGGACTCCTTCATTTTTTCCTTATTATCACTTTAATTTGAAAATGCTTTCTCAAAGAATAAACTTATGCTTATTTTAGGATGATGTCTTTTCTAATTGAATGCTAATTCTGCAATTTAAAAAAAGCTGAATGTTTTTAAATAAAGCCATGAATATTCTATTGGGAATATCTGACCATTTCAATTTGTATCTTCCTAGGCCCAGAGAATGTAATAATATGATAAATTGTACACTTATAAACTAATATGATGTGCATTAACAAAATCACTAACAGATTGCACAGGTTTTCTCATCTTTAAAGTCTTACATATTTAGGTAATCGCAAAGCTTTAAAGGCTGATCACACTAGAAACAGCCTTTATATTTAAGTCACCTTTAAGAGCCTCATCTTGTATGATGGAAAATTTCAAGAGCAGTTAAACTCAATCTTCATAATACAGGTTGAAAATAATGGAAATTAGTCTCCTTGACTGGATAAAGTGTAATTTACTAAGGAATCCATTATTTCTTATTTCTTTGCCTTTTAACATTCATGGTGTCACTCTTTGCTCACCTAGATTCATCACATCCCCATATTACTCCATGCATCATACTTATAAAAGATTGTGTCAGATTTACCCCTTCTTTATTGAGAAGCTTATAAATATTCTGTTTCAATTTTAAACATAACATAATAAGTGAATGTTTATATGGAAAAATAAGAGCTAGTCCTCTGTAGAGAAATCAATGTAAGATATTTCACTAAATTTGTCCTACAAAGAATACACACATTAATGTGTACTTTTTCCATTGTCAGCCAGACGAATTAATGGCAATTAGGTTGGATATCCACATCGTTCAGGCTTAAATGTGGAGTGCAGTTGGAAGAAGGGCCATCAATCTTACACACTCAGGGAGGTCCACCGATAGCTTCCATTCCTTTTTCCAGCCATTGGGTCTTAGGAGATAGGCATTTACAAGATCCTGTTAATGTGTATTCTGTTGCATGAGCAAAAAAGATGAGGTCCTGTTGTCTGTGCAGGAAAGCACATAAACTTTCCTT
Organism: Sorex palustris; assembly: GCA_028565675.1. Taxonomy (NCBI): domain Eukaryota; kingdom Metazoa; phylum Chordata; class Mammalia; order Eulipotyphla; family Soricidae; genus Sorex; species Sorex palustris. The sequence continues at coordinate 23,744,875 of JAOXYA010000009.1, read as the reverse complement.
TGAATCTGTGTAGACTGTGTTCCAGGCCACTTGCTAAATTGTCTGGAGAGTTTTTGATACTCCACGAGTCTTCATTTTCTTGACCTCCTAAAAGAAAAATATGCCTCCCTTGTGACACAGTTGTAAAAGATGATGTCAACAGTGTCATGTATGTTGCAATATGGGTACAACAGTTATAAAGCATGACAATAATTATTATTAATAATGGTGTTAAATATATTAGTATATTTTATAAAATTCATCACATTTACTCATGAATTTGTTATGTGCTTGAGGAGAGAACTGTCAAAGGCATTTGATGCTTAGGGCATAGCTCTTATTTTAGGTGTTAGTTTTGTGCAGTTAAATCCTTTAAAAGTTCCATGCAGAGAATTTAAATTTATAATTATTTTGGTATGAAGGCCTCTGAATTTAAATTTGTCACACTGCAATATGAAATAGTGTACTTCTAACAAAAATTCTAAAATGTCAAGCTTTTTTTTTTAATCTGCTAAGACGTTGGCTGAAATATCCTAACAGTTCTCTATCTCTGGTTGCTCTGATGTGAACAGTTCAGATCATGCGCATGCCTCGTAGACACTGCTAAATATTAGAAGTAGTTAGACAAGATCTTTGGCATTAGAAACATTATGGACTACATAGAACAGAGACGAGAAACAATATAAAGAGTGTGTGTGTGTGTGTGTGTGTGTGTGTGTGTGCGTGCATGTGTGTGTTAATTGACTGTCTCTTTTCTTTATATTCACACAAACATTGTTTTCACTTGACACTTCCCTTGATACAGCAGCATTCAACTTAGGTTTGCACGGAGTTACCTAGGATTCATAGAGCTCTGAATTTCATTTAAGTTCAAACAGTAAAACTTGTCTTCAGTTTTGGAGAAATCCAAAACACTGAAATCCCTAACATCAGTAAAACATTTTTGCACTGCATTTTCTGTTCCGTATGTTTTTGCTTGCCTTAGAAAATCAAACCATTTATGACTGAGAAAAACTTCCCCAAACAAAGACTCCTGCAAACAATTTTTAAATGCTCTTTAGCTACAGATATCTACAGTAATAGGGGAAAACAGGATACTTTATTTGTCCACAAGTTCATCATTAGTTCTCAGAAAGAAGTGTGTCTGGATTTTTTTGAAGTTTAATATAACTCACCAAAACAGTTTATGTATGCTCTAAATAAAACTTGTTTCTCAGTGGTCTATGTTCTTTGTCTCATATCTGTATGTTCCCCTAATTGCTTTCTAGTTATGAAGGAAATATATATTTAATTTACATATATTTATATATAAATATAATATACATGGATAGATAGGTGTATAGATATAGATTTATTTTAATATGTGCAGTCTTGGAGAAGAGAGTCCTAGTATCTTTCTGTTATTATGTGTCTCTTTTGAAATGAAGCACAACTTTGCCAAATAACTGAGCCAGATTATCCCTTTTGGCCATATTATCAATAAAAGAGATGGCAGCAAGTGGCCATATAGATATTGGATTTCTGACCCTGATCTGATGAACTCTGATTTTTGATTAATCAATTAAGCTTGTCACTACCAAGTTTCTGCTTGCCGTCCTTTTGGGGATTAAATACCATGGAATGATAATCAGTATTTACTTTAACTTATTGCCATTATTAGGGATGTTCATACTTGTGCAGAACCTTCATTAATAGCCTTAAGTGCTTTTTCCCCCTTACTTTCTGTAACATATTTTTAATTATAAATTTTTGAACCAAAAATCCTTTGCATACTTAAACTTGATATGACTTCAACCACCGTGGTTAGATATCTTCTTCAGAATACAAGTGATTTTAAATTTCATGGATAAAAAAATTGTTCTCTGGAAAACGCATTATCTTAGCAGGGCATTTGGTGGTGAAGGAAATTCTCACACTGTTATAAACTGCAGAGAACTGAGCATATGAACTAAGGGCATTTGCTTTTCGAGAAATATTTTCAGCTGGTACATTTGTAAGTCAAAAGTCAAGTGTTTAAAAAGGAGCTTTTCTGCTCTCAAATACTATGAGTATATGTCATCTTTATTTCTAGAGTATGGTTATAATTCTTCCATCTCTTTTTATTTTCCAGCTCTCCTAACAGAAACTGCATGCAAATTCAAAAGTGGGGCCAGGTGGTTGGACAAGATGATAAAATGCAAAATTGATGTTAAAAGTGTAAAGAGCCCCTTAACACTTTATTTTTCTCCTCAGAACAGCAGGGCATTGTCTCATGACACTGTGAGGAAAATACCGCATTAACTTTAATAGCTGTGAGCTAAATTAATTTTTATATGCATGTAGAAGACTACCACATACTATCCAGAATCTTTAGAGAGATAAAAACCAATCCCCTATCGTACTTTTAAGAGCGAGTTAGCAGAGACTATTTCTTCTCCCAACAACTATTTATATTGCTTCCTTTTTGTAAGGACTCACTTTTGGGTTCTGATCTTAATGACTTGGGAAACAGACACTTGGGGAATCAACTAAAAGCCCTTCACTGTTTCATCTGCTCACCATTTAACCAGCACTCAGCCACAGTCTGCTTCTGGTTGGTAACACTATAAATTAAAGAGGATTTCTCAGTTGATTACATTAGACTTTATAACTCTGGACCCAAGAAAATGGAAGACCCAAAGAAAAAGACAAACCCAAGTCTTCATATTAACTTGGAGCTAGCTACACTCAAGCCACTAAAATACGTGTGTGTGTGTATGTGTGTGTGTGTGTGTGTGTGTGTGTGTGTGTGTGTTCCTTTAGGCTGTGTGACTTCTTTCTGTTATATGTTATTAAAATTAGGATTTCTAAAAAGGTCATCCACACAGATAAACTAGATAGATTTCTAGAAAGGTAATAATTGCTACCTTCCTTTTCAAGGAAAATCTTACTCTGTCTCTCTAATTTAACTATGCTTCTCTGTGCAGGGTACCATCCACTTGCCTGCAATTAGCAATACAGCTCTTTTCGATGTAGTCTATAATCAAATTATCATAGGTGTGTTTTTGCAGTAGCAAACAGTCAACTACCAATTTTCAAATTGCTCTGAGCAAGCAAGGAGAAGTTTAGTAGAAGTGATGACTGTAAGAGAGAAATGCAGCTGCCTTAGTCCGAGGCAGCAATTCTCCAGGGCCTGTGTTCTCAGCTGGCAGCTCACCAAACTGTGGAGAGAGCCACGCGTTCCCACTGGGATAATTGCTTTTTCTGCATGAGTCTCTTGTTGCTTCTCTCTGATGATCAAGTGTGTTTAAACTCCTCACTGGAATCATGTTGGTTTTTAAAAGGCATTGTAAAGTGTACTAGCAAACAAATGAAATTGGATCATGTTCTCTTGTATGCATGTAGACCAAAATATGGGATGCAGTGGAAAGACTTTAATTGCCTATTTTTCTTCTCAATTCCACTCCAAAGAGAACAGTTGAAAGACCTGCAACAAAGTTATGATTCTATCCTTGTGATGCTCTGCCTTTTAATGTCAACCAAGGAAAAAAGTGGCCACTTGATTTGTCATGTTCATATTTTCTTTATGATTTATATGTACTTATCAGGAATCGATTTACTGTATTTTTTGGGGGGGTCTATAAATTCCATGAACATTATTCACATTTTGAGTAAGTTGCTAAAAAAGAATACATGTGAATGGGTGATAAATGAATTGGTAACTTCACAATAAGAACTTGTTTACAATGCAACTGAAATCTGAGGAGGTTTAATTCTTTTATAACCTATAGTAAAATACCGTAAATACTAATGTACATTGTGTTTTCATTTAAACCATCTCTGAGATAGAGTCACGATCATTTGGTGTCACAAGTCCATATTTAATTGATATTTAATTGATTATGAATATGTTGCTTATTCACTGAACAGCATTTAATGTTTAACAACATTAAATCAGATCATACCTAATCAGTAAGCCTAAAAATACTTTCCTAACTAAGCATTTCTTCCTCCTCCTTTTACTTTCTCACACACAGAATTAAACAGGAGTACGGTGAGGTGAAGATTTTGGGAAAAGAATTCACTGGACCACGCAAATAGCTCAATCAATTGAAGCACATGTCATGTATGCAAAAACCCTAGTGCAATAGCCTCCATCCCCATGCAAACGCACACACACACACACACACACACACACACACACACAACCTCGCTTCTTCTTTGAGTGCCACCAGGTGTGGCCCAAAACTAACAATCATGTTAAATTGTTTAAAAAATAATAATTTACATGTAGTGTTGCTACTTTTTGTATAGTAGATAGTAAGTAAACTTAACCCGGAAGAAGTCTGTGTGTGTGTCTGTGTTTGTGTGTGTGCATGTAACATAGTGTGTGTGATGTAAATATGAAATAATTAGATATTTTTAGAAATGTAATTTTTATAAAAACTGTACAGAGTATAGAATAAAATGTTACAGAAATTTCCTGAAATTTATTCTTTATAACTAAGAATAGTATCTGTGTTGATTAATTAGATTAGTAACTTGTTTTTTGTCAATTATTTTTATATAAAACTCCAAAGAACAAAATACCAGATTTGTTATCATAAATAATTAAAGCTATCTAAAGAACATTCATATTATATTGAACTAAAGTTAGTAAAGATATGAAATTAATGATAATGAGTTTTAATCATTCTTATTGAATTATTTATCTGAGGGCAAGGATAATAAATATTGCCATTAAAAACACCGGTTATACAAGGCTTATTTAGATAATTCAGGTGATTCATATTTTATTGGTTACACTTTTTTATATTATGGGATATGCATTTTATCCAATGTTATGTTCAATAGAAAAAATAAATGTAGTCATACAACCTCCAGTTATTTTGCTTAACTTTGAAAGCAATGGAAATTGTGTTTTTTTCACAATGAAAATTCTTCTTACTATATTGCAACCCCAAATAATTCAATTTTTGTTTTTGTATTTGTTTTGTACAAAATCAAGACGAGGCCACACAACACAGTAATGGCCAATGAAAGACACAGAAATATCATTTGTACTTTTCATCACATTGAGCCACTGTGTCTCAAAAACATGAAGCTCCCTTGTGCTATATTGAAGGCTATAGTAGAAGAGTATAAGATGGAAACTAGAGAGATAGTACAGCAGGAAAGGTTCTTACCTTGCATACTTTGGATCTTCGTTCAATCTCTAGTGCCCTGTATGGAGGCCTGAGCCAACCAGGACCAATCCTTGAGTATAGAACTAGCAATAAGCCTTGAATACAGCTGGTGTGCCCCATGCCACCCCCTCCACAAAAAATAAGAGTAAGAATAATGCAATGATATTTGCACTGGCTATTAATTTTTTTAAAAAAAAACTCCCTGTGTTAGATATATTTATCATATTTCAAATCTCTGGACAAAAATTTATGAAAGCAAAGAAAGTAAAAGACCAACTACATACACAGTTATAAAATAATTGTAGTTTTATTATATTTAGGCATAACTTACAATATATGTTGGCTTAAGTATCTGTCTAGTATATAGTGAGATTGTGGGCTAATACACTACTGGTAAATGACTGTGTGTTAGAATTGTAGCCAATCTGGAGGCCACTTAAAGATGTAATTGATTTATCTTTTCATTTATTTTACTTATTTATTTTTTGATTCGGAGCCATACTCGGCAGTATTCAGGCCTACTCCTGTTTTTGTGCTCAGGTTTCACCCCTGGCAGGCACAGGAATTGTAAAGGGTACTAGGAGTTAAGGAAGGCAAGTGACTTACTCATTGTCTTATCACTCCTCCCCTTAAAGTTGTATTTTAAAGCATGATATCATGCTAATAAAGTGTGAGCATGGTATCTGTGTGTGTGTGTGTGTGTGTGCGTGTGTGTATGTGTGTGTATGTGTGTATTATAAATTAGACATCCCCAAATAAATTTTTGTCTTAAGTGTAGATAGCCATACCTAATTTTTCTCTGTCTGTAAATATAATTCATTTCTTCCCATTACTTAAATATAACTTCAGAAAGACTGTTTTTTTTGGGGGGGGAGCGGGGAGACAGTATAGTGGATGTTAGAACGTATGCATGCTTTAATCTGATTCATTAAAGTTTTTATGTAGCTATATTAGAGACTAATGAATATCATGCCACTTCTTCCCTCTCCTTCTTCCCTGCTCAAACAAGATCTTGGGTGGTTTTGTTGTTGTTGTTGTTATTGTAGAGTCAATGCTAAACTTCAAAGAAAACTGAGAGCTGTTATCATGACCTTCTTACATGTCTCTGTTGAAAGGAGTCCTTGGGGATCATCCAAAAGTACCCTGCAGTTTATTTCACTGAGTTCCATGTCTGGGAGCTATGACTGACCATCTGGGGTACCTGCATCTCATTGTCATTAAAAAGTCTTAAACCAAGGCAAAGTACCTCTTCTCTGGCTCACAGCAGCCTGATTTCTCTGAAGAAGGTCAAAGGTCCTGGCAAAATTGACACATTGCTATGAAGAGACAGTATGCCCAATGAGAGTTGGTCTTGAATTTTTAAAGGAGGATACATAAACTGTTACCCAAAACCTCTCATTTCATTTACTTCACAAGACAGTATGAAAGCAATGTAAAGAATAGGGTTTCACAATACAACAAACCATTATTATTGTCATTTAATTCTAAAAATAGTTTGTGTAATGTGTTTAATTAATGTGCTGTTTTAGGGTTTAGAACAATTTAAAACTTAATTTTAGAACTGGGTATTCAGAAACGTAGTTTCTACACCCAGAGGCTTTAAAACTTAACACGTCATGTTTACCCTTTTTGTCAAATGTTTACTGCTGCAAAATAATATAATTTGTGACTTTATTCAAAAATCTTAGAAGACTTAAGTATCACACAGTTTCTCATAGTCATGGTGACTTTTATGTGTCTCATATATTATTTAAACACATTTCTCCTTTAACATACTAAATCAGTCTTCTGCTAATCCATTATTAGGGTCTGTTTTGAGATAACATTTCTAGCAAGGAACACAGATTTTAAATGCAAAATCTATGAAAGGAAATGAGATAAATCATATGACAGTTTGGTTGTTAGCAATTCAGAATCATCTTTGAAGGCCTTAATATAATTAGTGGTTTCATTTTTGGTCTGCTGAATTCAAGTCACATTAGGTTAATGTAATTAAAAGCAGAAAAAGATTTTGTGTAGCCAAACCAGTTAATTAGCCCCAGTTGGTTTAGAATGTTAACTTAAAGGTATATGGATAACATTGTAAGAGCGGTGCCTGAAAAAAAAAAATCTGAGTAACAGATACTGCAAATCATCTGACTTGCTTTAGGGTAGAAAATGAAGACATCCCAAGGAGTTCATTTTAAGTTCATCTTTATTTCTGATTTTAAGCAGTGATTGCAAAATAAGCTGTGTACCACATAGAATAACCAGACAGAAAACGTATTTTATTTTTTTTCATAGAAAACATGCTATGTTTTCATAGAAAACATGCTAAAGAAGCTCTGAAGTTCTCATAGTCTAAAAATAAGTATTTTGATTATAGTTTCATCAGAAATACAAAGTGGTTCTCATTTCTCGTGGTTGAAAAGCTGCATCTTTCATCTGCCCTTTTTTTTTTTGGTTATTTTTATTACTCAGTAGACTAGTCTCTAAAGGGGATAAAAGCAATATACAGGGATTTTTCTCCTGTTTCAGAAAAGTATTTAAGTAGGTGAGGAGATGACTTGTACCCCTAAGGAAAATAACCGTTTATAGTTTCTTAGAAGGGAAAAAAAACTGCACATATTATAAGAATTCTGTATGCCACTACATTACCATTTTGTACCTTGCTGTCTCTAAAACATTTTTTTTAAAAAAAACTCTGACTCTGTTCCAAAGAAAAATATTTGAGGCTTTAAAATTCCTTACTACCTTCATCTCCTTTTCCTCTGCTGTCTCCTTCCCCCAAAAGGGGCAAGCCTACTGGGACCCTTTTTTGTTTTGTTTTCATCAAGTATGTATATAGCAGAGGTTCCCCTTTAAGCACTGTCTAGAGCTTATGGAAATGTGGGCTTCTAATGTGGTTACCACTGTGGCCAGTAAGGTACATGGTAATGAGGAAGTAGAAACTCTGCCTTGGGTTTTTGACATAGGCTTGATGCCAGCATATTGTCTGAAAGCTTAACAAATTCTGCTTCTCCACTACCCGGATTATGTTAATTGAAATAGTGCCTCTGCAGTGCAGTGTTTAACATTGTGTCTGTTCATTATACAAACTCCTTTTTGATGGGTTTACAATTTGGCTGTCACATCCAGCTGCAGGAAGAGGCCTGCTAAAAAATATTTCCTAGCTTGTTTTAAATCAGACTGTTTTCATATTTATAGTGTTTTGTATGGGTTCGGCATATCTCTCTCTGTAGAGGGAGGCAATGTCAAATATTGGTTTATGAAGGAGCTCTAAGATTGTGAATGTGCAAAGTCTCCCTTTATCATTGGTATTTGAATCTGCCTTAAAATGGTGATTTTTTTTTTTTTAAATCAGAGGTATTAGAAAGCTGGTGGCTGTGTTTGGTTTCAGTACTGTGGAGTGTTCACTACTTTGGGGTGTTTTCTGATCTTTAGTTTACTGGGGTAAAAAAAAAAACACCAGGCCTTTATGTAGTTCACATTTGTGAACATAGAGGATAGAGTGTGGACTTTTTGTTAGTTGGATTTTGCCTTGGCTATTTAAGTTATGCTGAAGCAAGTTTGAATTTATATAAATTTGACACTTTCATTCCCTTTCTCTTATTTCTCTATGTCCTTGCCCTGTTTTCTTTTATCCCTTCATATTGTTCAATTCCTATCTCTAGCATCTCTAGGAAACAAGTTTCTTCCAACTTAGCTGAGATCTGTGTAGTCGCTTGTTTCTTAGACTGTATCCTTTGGGATCCTGAACCATCATTGCTAGTAAATATAGAAAGAAATGTAGCATTTTATAGTTAAATTACCTTATTGATGGGAGGGTGTGTGTTTCAGGGTAGAGTATGGTGTATATTACATTTATAGCAGTATGGAAAGTGTCACCAATGATTTTCCAAAAAGAACAAAGTTTATCATTTATCTAATTTTAACTCTTCCTTTGTTGTCATTTTAATCGAGAAGTAGTCCTTCAACCAGGGACAGCTCTTTAAGGCAGAATTCTTCCTACTGAGCACTCTTCATATTTTGTATCAGATAATTCTTTATTTTGGAGGACTCCTTTGTGTATTGCAGGCTATTTATCAGAACCGCTGGTTTTCACCCTCTAGATGGTAAGAACTCCTCACTATCACCATGTGGTAGAACCGAAAATATCTCCTGACATCTCTAGGGAGAGGGAGGGTGATTTTTCCCATAGAGAATCACTGCTTTGGAGAAAATAATAAAAACCTGTCTAGCCTGAAAATTGTTTCTAGGGCTTTGTTGCGTTAATGGAAAGAAACAGGTTTCTTTTTCCCCTGACAGAGACCAATTAAATCTGTGCTAGCAATTAATTAAAATAAAAAATTCTAAACTTAACCTTATATTAATGCAATCTAATGCTGATGATCATGAATAATCTTCTCCATTGCCCTTCTGGAAGATGTAATAGATCCATCATGATGTCGGAGGGCAGTCATCTTGTCTTGTAGTTGGTGAAGGACGGGCGGGCATTACGAATGCTTTTCCCAGCTTCTGCCTCATCTACCAGTACTGCTGCTCTCCTGTTTTTGAGGTCATTCTTGATGGCTTCTCTGCATTGTTTTGCCAGCTCGGAT
>JAOXYA010000009.1:23652287-23662707 GCA_028565675.1 Sorex palustris | reverse complement strand
CCTATGTTTAACTGTTGGTATTGGAACAGCCTCTACCAGAAAAGGCAGCAGTGCACGTTTCGACATATTCACATTCTCATAATACCGTAGCATCACTGAGTAACCGGGGTTGGCTATGTTTCTGCAAGCTGTGAGGATTAAGTCCTATTCCTGGGTGGGTGAGCCATAAGAATTTCATTTCACCCAACTTCTTTTCATCTCATCTTCTATTCTTCACACTGGAGTTACCAGATAGCTAGAAGCAGTGATGGGGCTTTTCATATTTTCACTATGTCCTTGTAATTGCAAATTAATGTTCAGGCTCTCCATTCTGGTTTGAATAGCTTTACTGCTAAATGGATTTTTCTTATTCTTTTCCTTTTTCTTTTTTTTTTCCATGAAGACTTGTTACTGTGCCTCTGAATTTTTGATTGGAGCTAAATTACTTTGACTCTCTGAAAAGTCTTGGCTGAAAGAAATCAGAATAGCATGCTTAAGGCAAGGACTGTTGTGCTGCAAAGACCGGATGAGAATTTCTGGGTGTGACATTGAGGTCTGGGCTCTGTTCTTGTCCTAACTCAGAAGTACAGTGGAATGATGAGCAGTGACCATTGTAAGGGTTGCGTTCCAGTTGCAACCCGTAAGCTCTATCCCTCAAGTAAATGTCTTCAGGACAAGCCAATGTGAAGGGCAGCCTGCATGTGGGGGCAGCCTTTTGAGCCACAATAAATCCGCAATACTCTTTTTTTGTGTGAATCAAAGATGTCTTGAAAGCTGACTTCAGTCTTCAAGGGAATAACGTAGATTCCCTGCCTTTTGTTACCATGAATTATTCTGAAGAGCTGGAGAAATAAGTCTGCCTTCACAATTTATGGAATTCCACGGGGATAGTTCTGCTGAGATCCTACACCCAGGAAGATAGGGAAAGAAGAGGGGAAACTGACCCTTTTTGAGGCCTGTAGCTCCTTTTTCAGACCTCTGTTAACTGCATTAAGATTTAGAATTGCAGATAGGGACTTTATTGTACTATTGTGTAATTACCAGCATGGTATTAAAAAAATAAATAAAGCTCCATCCACTCCTAGAAAGCTTCTAAGTCTACGTCGTATGAAGGAAATTAAAATTTAAAACCCTCAAATTCCCTATCCAATCAAAAATTTTTATGGTAAGAAAAATTGTAGCATCGCACTATTTACATGTCAGGGTATAAGGTATTTCTTGTAGCAAAACAAAACAGTCCAATTGACAGTTTTTTTTTGTTCTAGTTAGGACTCTTTCTTTCATTCTTTCTGTGGTCTCTCTGTATGTCTGTCTGTCTGTCTGTCTCTCTCTCTCTCTCTCTCTCTCTCACTCTCTCTCTCTGTGACAAATATTTAAGTGTGCTATTAGTCCACATTAATAAGCATTTACTTTCAGATCTCCAGATAAGGTTCAAGCAAGACCCTGATAATACTTGTTTAAGAATCCATCATCCAGTGTTTGGAAATGATTAATAGCAGAGGATTCCTGTTTGTACGAAAGCCTGAGCAAAATCTATGTTGCTAAATGCAGGGTCATTCCCAGGCTACCACAGAGCAATTCCTTTCCAAGCTAGACTGTCAGACACTTCAAAATGGTACCTGTAGAGACAAGCTTCTTTTTCTAACCTCAATTTGGTTTTATTCATAAATCAGAGTGTCAGAACTACGGGCTTAGTTATTTACATTTGTTTTATGTTCAGCTGTCTGCTTGATTTATACTAATGTGATATGTTCCCTTTCTCTCTTCAGCTTAATAACTGGTTTATATTTTGTTTTGATTTTTCAGTCCCGTCTTTTACCTTCACACCAACAGGTATATATTTGCACTTACCCTCCTTCCTTTCTTTGTTAGTTTGGCATGTGTTGTATTGTGGTGTTTTTATTTTTATTTAATATTTTTGCAGTTAGAGGAAGGGACTTAAAAATGGAACACAATACTTGATTTACTCATGTCAGGCATGCATTTGAAGTCAAAATGACTGGTGTTGCTTTTCACCCATTCCAAGTAGTTATTTATTCATGACTCCGTACTGCATCCTAGGCTTGTTTGCATGTGTTTCATTAGATAGACACACTGTCTCTCCCCTCAGCATGATTTAACATGCTAATCATCTCATTGATTATTTCATACTTGGCGGTGCATTTGTTTCTGTTAACTTAAGCTTTAGTTCGCAACAACCAAAAATTCCCTGCCTTGCAATTTTCTATCCATCATGTCAGCATTCCTAAAGGTAACCAAAACATCCAAGCACAGGGAGAGATAAAACTTTCCATTTCCCCCTAGTCAGGATTGTAAAATTCCGGTCTATTCGGTTTTGTTCCAAGTGGGTCTTCTTTCACATCACCTCCAGTCAAAGTGGTACCTGAGCTGGTGCCTCCTCGGTGTTAATCCAGTTATTGTAATCAGTGGAAGCAGTTATCTCTCCTCAGCAGACTCCCAGTTTCGAGTTCTTCTAAGTAGCAGAATTTGGCAGCTTTTGGAAACACATTTCTTCTCAGAAAATGTGTCTGTATTTACAGAAAAGCTAATCTGCTTAACTCTTTGCCTAACTATGTGCAAATCTTTATTTGTTATGGCTGTAATTTTTTACACTCTAAGTTTAATCTGAGAAGGCCTTCAAGAGCATGAAAATATATTTGTGCTCCATGAAAACCTCTGAGGAAAATATGAGAAAATCATTTTTATAAGCCACTTTAAAAAAAGTCACATTAATAGTCAAAACGTGGCATTTGTTGTTCAGTGTGGAAAAGAGAGGACTTATTATAATATTCCTATTTGTCTTACTGGTCATCAAAATTCTGGGAAAATAGTCTGAGTGGGTTTTTTTCCCACCAAACTTAAGATTTCATGTATAAAATAAATGATCCGATCTGGTAGTCAATTCAAAATTGGATGGCTGATGTGCAAATGTGTAATAGTCACATTGAAGAAGAGAATGCTAGAGTTATTCTTTGGTTAAATTCTCAACCTTGTTTAACACACTTGAACAATAAGTTATTTTTATTTAATTCTATATGCAAACTTAAAAAATACAAGCGGAATCAGAAATCCGACATTTCCTGTAATGACTTACGTCATGATTTTTATAGAAAAGGAGAAAACATTCTATTTTGAAAAAGTTGCTGTGTATGTAATAACTTATTCCAGTAACTATAAACATGTCTATTAATTATTTTTTCTTGTAACATTCTATTAATTATTTTTTTCTTGTAACATTCCAGTGACTTATCAGAGAGGAGGCGAAGCTGTGAGCAGTGGAGGGAGGTAATTATCCTACTTGTTTTGTAGCTACCCGAAGGGAATTTCGTCTTCCTTGATTACAGCACTGTTTTAGCTTAAAAGTCTTCATTTAAAGGTAAAATTTGCTCAACTCTTTTAGAAAGACTCCGTATGACTCTGCTCTAGGACCAAGGTCTTCACACCTAAATGCAATTATAAGCTTGGACCTGTGCATCCCAGTTGATGAACACGAGAGGGCGCAATTTAACCGGGAAATGTAGACCTGCTGATTTAACAGATGATTAAAAGGAGTTAAAGTAATTAAGCAATAGCATTTATGAAGATTAAGAAATATAGCTGGTTAACAGATATGATCAAACAAAAAGTGTTCATTTGAAAACCTGCTGAACACAGCATTTGCTCAGAAGTTGTAGGTTATGTTTGTTTGTTCTTGTTGTGAATTCAACACAGTTCTGCTCTTCATTTCCAAGGAAATATGTTGAAATCAAAGAAAACGAAGAAACCTTCGTAGCCAGTTAACACAAAGTGTTTTTTCACCAAGCTAATTAAAATAAGCCTCAATCCTATATTTATTAGTTTTTGTAATTATTATTCAGTGAACTTTAATATATTCACAGAGAAATCACAAAGTGATGTGACAAGCAGCTTAAAGGAATGAAATAAAGAAAGTAACAAGAACCAAGCTTTAGGATTTTCCACAATAAGAGGTGTTTTTATTTTTCAAAAACAGTAATATCTAGCTCAAAGTCTAGAGGAAAGTCATTCCAACCAAAATCATTTTATAATTAGAATTCAATTAGCTTATTGAATGCTCTATTCTATGCAGTTGGATAATGTGGTTATTACTGGGAACGACAAAGCAAATAAAATATTATTGCTGAATCTGACGAACCTACCACCTTCTAAAAATTACTGAATTTAGTACTTGACAAAGAATGATTTAAAAAAAAAGTGTTGGCCACTTAGCTAATGCTGTACAGATTTGGCAATAAGCACTAATCTTTTCTTTCCTGGGTACTTCCTGTTTTCAGACTGTGAAACAAAGCCAGCCGCTAAAAGACTCAGAGCTAGGGAGGTCTTCACAAGGAATAAATCCACTTGATTCAAGAATTAAACCAGGGCATGTTTTTGCATCCAGGGGAATTCCATCTAAATCATAGCCTAGGCATTCATGAAACAGCTTCTGGCATCAGAACATTTTCTCTTGGGTAAATCTGGAATGCCTGATTGTATAACCACCTCTGTGTGTGTGTGTGTGTGTGTGTGTGTGTGTGTGTGTGTGTGCATTCATGACTTCAGCTTTTTTTTTTTATTAATCAAAACATCCAAAAGTGCCTAATGAGCATCTTCTGTGTGTTCTGGACCGACCTCTACACATGAACGCATGCACAACATCACACACCACACACACGACATAAGCCTGGTTCCTGCTCTAAATGAATGTTCAAGCTTATTCCGCATTGGGAAATAATGAAAAAAATTCATAGATTCCAAATGCTAGTTTCAGTGGCAGACTGAAAATTAATACAATTCCTGGATATAGTATTCATTTGGAAAGTACACTGTATCACCATGCAGAAATAACCTTTAAAGTTTAATTCCAGAGGGCCTGGCGGATTCTTTATGGAAAGATACCAAACTCCTGGCTTTTAATTTTCTCTCATAGTAGAATAAGAGAAACTACATAGTTTACTAGATTTATTAATAAATCACTAAATACAGGGCTGAATCTATACAGTACAGTGGGTAGCACACTTACCTTGCAGGTGGTGAATGCAGATTAAATTTCTGGCACCACATACGGTCGCATGAGCCTCCTAGGAGTGATCCTTGCAGAGCCAGGAGTAAGCCCTGAGTACCACCAGGTGTGGGTCCCTCCAAAAAGATGAAAAACATTATTTTCTTTATAACATAATAAATGTAATTTGTTAAATTGTATCAGTAAAATCAATACATGAATTATTCATTTTTGAAAGATGTTACAGTAACTAGAAAGAAAGGAATGGATAACATACAGAATGGATTCTGGACCTTAGAGAAAACTTTAAGGCCCGGAAGTTCTTCTCTAATAAAGTAGTAGTTTGACCAATTTTTTTCTAGTTCTCAAAATTATTGATATATTTATTCCTAGGAAAAAGAGAATGAAGATTGTGATAAGCAAACAGACCACTTCCCCACTTAAAGAGGGGAAAGAATTTGTAATGCAATCATCTAGAGAAGGGTCAGGAAGTACTTCATTGTTCCAGTTCCTTTTTTTTTAACTTATGCCCAATATACCCGCCATGTCCTCCCAAAATAATGCCTAAACTGCCATACGGTCAAGCAGAAAAATGCTCAAGACGGAGGAAAAGAGAGAGAAAGTCATGTCAACCAGGTGGAGAAGACCAATCCCACATATCCTTGCCGTGGGAGCAGAGAAACACACACATCCCAGGCCTTGTGTTTCTCTCAAATGCTGGGGATTCTTAGATATATACTTTGACCTCAGCTTCAAATGTGTCCCCGGCTATCAGTGAAAAGAGGAGATAGTTTTAAAGCAACTCTTACTGCCAGCGTCAAGGACCATTTTCCCAGTTCTACCTTCCACTAGATTATTTTATTGTTTGCAGGTTCAAATCATTGTTTTATTGTTTTTTTTTTTGAGTGAGTAGAAAACCTGGACTGAGAGGAAAAGAAGGTACATGACACATAATTTTTCCCTCTGTTCCTTCATGACACAGACCTGTCCTTTTGAAAGAAATTGCAATATACATGATTTTTAACAAATCCTTTCTTTCTCTAGTAGAGTTTTCTTTTGAAGACAAGGATGAAACAAAGTACCACCATGTATTAACATGAAAGTATAATCAGACATGATAATATATTTATTATATGTTCCATCATAAAATATTTGACAAGTATTAATAGCGTAATCCCTACTCTATTTTGAATGTTTCATCTCTATCTACTCTCTCTCTTGTATCTACCATATCATCTTAAATGCATAAAGACAGTCAGTGTGAATGTTTAAACGGTTTTCAGCATCTTTATCTGAGTATCTGCTTATGACCTTGACTTCCCCAGATATTTCTGAAATACACATTTGACATTTTGAGATTCATGATGGCCCAATAATCATGGCTCACCTTCTTCCCTAAATAATTAGCATTCCAAAATTTAGTCTAAATGGAAAACTAGGATATGAATTGTTAATCCTACTTCCTGTTGGAAATTACCCATTCATATAAAAAGTTCTTTTCAGCCCATCCATGGATATCAAAACATTCACTTTAAAAATCTTTCTCTACAAAAGGGAATGCCCTGCCACAGAGGAATTACCTTTCTTTGTGAAAGGAAATGTCAACCTTAAGGTAAATCAATGGACCCCTTAGAGGGAAAGATATAAAGAATTGCTAATCAAGAGCTGGAAATACAGCTGCTCATTTGGGGCACCCAGGTTATGTTGATAAATAATTATCCCGAGGGACTGCAGAGAGGTACAGAGGGTAAGAAGTCTGCCATGTGCAAAACCAAGGGGTGTTAAAATCCATACCATCCCCATGTACATCACCAACCAGAGCCCCACGAGAAGTGATGCCTGACCATTGATGGGTGTGGCCCCCAAAGAATATTCTAAACAAAGGCTCAGTCTATGACAATCCCTCTCTTGGAGATCCTCTATCCTCTGGACACTCCACAACCTCCTTCAGGCAGCAGAAAGACTATCAGAAGCGCCTGCCCTTGAAATGCCCCTATACCACATTCCATGGCATCATCAGGAAATGACAGCATTCTGTTGTCATTTGCTCTAGTTTTTTAAGGTATAATTTCAAGATCAGCTCAAAGCTCTTGCCTTTCCGTCCACCTTTCAGAAGTAAGGAGATGAGAAAAAGGAAATTAACACGACAACTTTTACTGATTTCCCTGAAGTCAAGGGAATAAAATTTTAGTTTCCCATGAGACTAGTGACACAGATAGAATGAGAGGCAGGGCAGAGACCATACACAGGAAATACTCTGCTTCAATCCAGAAAGACAGGTTTAGGACATATGAGCAAGAGGTAAGAACACATGATCTCTGAGACTCATGCTTTTAACTCCAATGCAGTCACAAAGGAAATGCAGATGACTAAGAGAATCTAAGTGGGTTTGATGCTTCACAAAACGCTATGCACTTAAATAATTTCGTTATTTGTACATTGAAATTTCAGTCAGCAATTAATTTCAAAATACATAACTTCCATTTATTTCATTTCCTCAAAAAGTGCAAAGTGACAAAGTATTTGAAGAGTATTTTAATTAAATTTGTTTTATAAGGCCATTGGTTTGGGAAAGAATCAAGAAATGTCATGGCACAAAGTTCTTACCAACAAAAAATTGAGTAACTTAAAAATTCTTAGAAACAATTTTTAAAAATTATGTTTAAAGGTAGCTGCCAAACAAGAAAATCCAACTCAAAGAAAATTTGCCAAGTATATTAGATTAGTTTATCTAATCCATTGCCAAGAGCTAGAAAAAGAAAAATACTCAAATTATTTCTAGAAATACAAGAAACATGAAGTGCTTTTTTTTTTCTTAAGTAAATCAGTGGAATTTTAGGAAGACCAAGAAAGCAGAAAGGACTCAAGTCAATGTCTATCTACATTTCAAAGATATTTTTTCAGAATATGTGAAACCTATTCTGTAACTTTTAGAGAACTTTGGTTCTTAAAAGTTCAGAATAATAGTTTAATTAATTTGATTAATACATTTTGATTGTCAGTACATTTCTAGGCTCTTTAAAGCAATTTTTAATAGCAATGATGGAAAGAAAATTACCTAAATCTCATTAACATTCGTCCTAGGGCAGCAGGTAGGGTGCTTGCCTTGCACAGGGGTGAACCAAGGAATTCCATCTGGTCCACCATGGACTGCCAGGAGTAATTGTGAAGTTCAGAGCCAGGAGAAACCCCTGAGAATCACTAGCCAGGTGGATAAACCAAAAAAATTAAAGAAAAATTAAAATATCCATTAATATCCTTCCAGATGAAAGGGTGATATAAAATAGAATAAGTGAATTTTAGTATCAGTGAATCCTGGCAGAATTAACCTTGAACTCACTTTTACTCTCACCTAACTTTACCATTCCCACTGTAAGCTACAGAGCATCCAAACTATTAATCATAAGAACTCCACATGGTAAAGCTGCCCAGAATGAAGTATAGGAAAATTCTGCAGTTTTTTTCTGTTTTTTTGTTTCCCCTTGGGTGGGGTGCGGTTAGGCCCCAAATGGTGATATTCAGGATTTACTTCTGGCTCAGTCTTCAGGGATCACTCCCAGTCAGGATAGGTGACCACATGTGGTTCCAGAGATAGAACCAGGTTAGCTATGTGCCAGGCAAGTATCTGCTATTTTGTGCCTAATGTAGTTAAGTCTATATTCATATTTGTAATTCTGTTTTATAACTGAGTGGGCACAAAATAATTTTGTTTCTGAAATAATTTTTAAGTTTATGGAGAGGGTTGAAATATTTTAATTGCATACATGCTCTTTGAAATGCACTAGGATCTTTGTGAGTTTTTGTTTACGTTAGTTTTTGTTTTGGGGTCACACCCGGTGGTGACTGAAGGCTACTGTCCTCTCTGTTCGGTGGCTGTTCTCAGCAACACACTGAGATATCTCTCATGTTCTACATTAGGATATTATAAAGAAAATAAATGTGCATCCTAATACAAACAATCATTGGCTGGCTAATTTTGTTAGGGTCAAATAAATACTGGCTTCAAAATTCAGCTTCTAAGACACATACTGATAAAATGATCAATTACTGTTAAAATGTAATGTAGGCTATCTACAATACTGAAAAATTAAATAGAGACAATTTCAAAGAGGTTGAAAATGTATATAGAATGAAAACATAAAACTTTCCGAGAAAGAAACTGAGTATTTCAACTTCACATCAGGCAAGAAATATAGAGATTCCAGAGAAAGTTGTATTAAGAGATTTTGGCAAATAAATAGTAGAAAGAATGGTTTATTAAAACACTTCTGTGGGATTGGAGTGACAGCAGAGCCTTGCACATGGTTGATCTGGGTTCTAACCCCAGTATCTCATATGGTCCCCAAGCACCAACAAGAACAATCCCTGAGTGCAGAGCCAGAAGTAAGCCCTGAGCATCACTGGGTATGAACCAAAAAAAAAAAAAAAGAAAATTTTCCACCAGACTACAGAAATGGGAGTGTTACTTTCTCAATAAATTCAGTGTTTAAATTGTCAATGATAAATATTCATTCCTCAATTAAACTTACGCAGATTTCACGCTTGAAGAATTTTATCTTTAAAAATTATTTGACATCATTTACTATACCCTACAAATTAACTTTATATCACCAAAAATACTTTAAAATTTATATCTATAAATTATCCTTGAACTCTTCTTCCTGTGTGTTGAAGGTGCTGAATATTTGACATATAAACAGAGAGATTGATTTTTTAATGATGCATATCTGAAATGTATATGGTACAATTTATATAATACTATGTAATCTTGATCAGCTATAACCCTGGCCTAGGAGTCTGGATATTGGCTTTGCTACAGAAAATAATTCAAGAGTCAATGAAAAGCACAGTAAAGAGATTATCAGAGCAAAAAGATACACTTGAAAATCAGAGTGCAGACTTAGTCCAAAGAGAAGAGCATTATTTCTAAGTAAAAGAAGCCATTGATTGAAAGCTAGAAAAAAACACATAGGTCAGAGTAAGGGCATACTATAAAGAAAGTAGAAATGCTTTTAAGCAAATTTCCAGAGTATAAAGGTTAGAAAAAGGATAAATTAATATGGAAGGAAGAATATGTGAGATTTCATGGAAGAGATTTTAGGAGTTCTGATTTGTTCATTGTCAAAGCAACACCTGGATTCTAATCAAATATGGTCACTTTCTAAAATTGTCATGGCAAAAGTAAACTGCAATTGTATTAACAGGTATGATTTTTAAAAAGTGAATGTATTATATTACATTATATTGAATGTAATATATAATGTATTATATATTATATCATCTGATTATTTCATCTGGTTGTAATGGTTGCTTTCACCTTTGGATACTAAGCACTTGTAAAGTTATGAATAACTTTTTTGACTGATACATGCTAGACTTTCAGTGATTTTGTGCAGATTTGTAAAAAAAAAAAAAAAAAAAAAAAAACCCTGATAACAGATG
>JAOXYA010000009.1:23477702-23491333 GCA_028565675.1 Sorex palustris | reverse complement strand
CTCTCCGAGAGGGGCGGAGGAATCGAACTCGGGTCGGCCATGTTGGCCGCTTGTAAGGCGAACGCCCTACCGCTGTGGCTGTGCTATCGCTCCAGCCCCTAGTATAGAGGCTTTCTTGGACTGGAGCAATAGCACAGAGGGTAGGGAGTTTGCCTTGCACGCAGCCAACATGGCTGACCCGAGTTCAATTCCTCCACCCTTCTCGGAGAGCCCACTAAGCTACCCAGAGTATCTCACCCACACAGCAAAGCCTGGCAAGCTACCCATGACGTATTCGATATGCCAAAGACAGTAACAAGTCTCACAATGTTACTGGGTCCGCTCGAGCAAATCGATGAACAACGGGAGGACAGTGACAGTGACACTTATCCTCTTTTCTACTTCAAGTTCTGCACACAACCCTCATCTGACAGACCCTGGAACAGTTGTTGAAACCCCATAAACTTTGCCCTTACCTTGCACCAGTGTTATCTGAAGTATTAAAATCTTTGAGTATAACTAGGTGGTAAAAGACCATCTGCTGAGTCAGATTTGATGGATTTGCAAGGTTGTCATCTGAACTTTAAATGTTCCATATAGCTCCTGTTCACTTTGTAACCAGCCATATTTAGGAGAAAAGTGAGCATATCCTTCAACAGCAATGCAAGAAGGAACCATAATACTATGCTTTAGACAGAACTTGGACTCTTGAATAACGCAGAAGTATATTAAGAAAAGAAATGCAATTGACTCCTTCTATGGAAAAGTACATTCCCTAATCATATGGAAAGGATTTCAGAGTTCAAGTAGAATTTGAAATATCATATAGTGGAGAAGGAAGTGCTAGTTTCAGATGATGCCTATTTCATGGGCTAATTGAAAGAGAATTCCCGAGTCACCATTTTGTTTTACTTGAGGATAATATTTTCAGAGGAAACTTAGTTTTGGAATTTTAGAAAGGGAATAGTTCAAACTCAGGAGTAAACAGTCATGGCATGAGCTAGTCTTGCAGGGTCCTCACTGTACTGAGAAGCCATTGTGGCAGCATTTACAGAAACTGCTAACTTTCTAAAAACAAGAGGTGGATTTCAAAAGAATCAGTAATTTAAAATAAAAACTGTTTCAATAGTCTAGTAATAAAATATACTACCAGGTAGAAGTGAATCTCTGAGTTCTGAAAATAACCTTGAAGTTTTATTTATTGCCAAAAATATCTTACATCCATCCATTTTGAGGGCAAAGATCCCTCAAAATGGATTGACGAGGGCATTCTGCAGGGGAGCACCCTGAAATATAGCATGGAGAGAAGAGAGGTCAGAATGGATGATGGAGAGGTGATGGCTGATGGAGGGAAAGGTGATAGATGATGGAGACTTGATCGATGATGGCGAGGTGATGGATGATGGAGAGGTTATGGGTGATGGCAATGTGATGGATGATGGAGAGGTTATGGGTGATGGCAAAGTAATGGATGATGGAGACGTGGATGGATGGTGCACGTCCCACCATAAGCTTCAACTATCACTCTGGGACCAGCGGAAGCTGTAGGAGCCGCTGTTTAACTAGATAATTCTCTTGAAAATTTTCCAGAAATTGCGACTGACCAGATTCTAGAGAAACTTTGCCTGGATGAAATTAACTTACTGGGAGAATCAAGTGGATCTGAGGAGTGCTGAGAGCAAGGTGCGGCAATGATGGATGCTGTGGTCACCAGATCCACCTCTCGCAATAATCCTGACTAGTCAAAGAGGCGGAGCAACTGAGATGGGATAACTTAAAAATCAACCAATTCCATGGAGGCAGGGGGAGAGTGGGAAAGTGGTAGTATACTGGGGATATTGGTGGTGAGGAATGTGCACTGATGGAAGGATGGGTATTTGATCATTGTGTGATTGTAACCCAAACATGAAAGCTTGTAACTATCTCACAGTGATTCAATAAAATTTTTTTATAAAAGGGGCGATCAACTAATTGTTCACCAAATTAAAGGGGTTTTTTTTGTGTGTGTTTGTGTAATAGATGCTGAGAAGTGGTATTGCTAGGTCATATTGTAGTTCTAATTCTATTTTTTAGATAGATCTCCATATAGCTATAATAGAAAAAATTTTTAGATAAGGGCATTTCTCTACATATAAAATCAGGTAGCTTTTGTTTCTTTATGGTTTTGTGGACCAAGCCTTGGCATTGCTCAGGGATTACTACTGACTTTGTACTCAGGTATCACTTCTAGAAGACTAGGGGTGCCATATCGGGTACCTGGTTTGAATATGGGTCAGCCACATGTGAGGCAAGCACCTGACCGGTTATACTAACTCTCTGACCAATGGATGCTATTTATTTTTATTTAATTTTCCATTTCATTTTATTTTTAATTAAAGATTTTTATTAAAGCAATGTGATTTACTGTTATGCATATTTGAATTTTATGCACACAATGTTCCAACACCAATTTCCACCACCATGCCGTTACCCCTCCGGCCCACCAGCCTGCCTCCCAACAAATGAAAGAAAATATTTGCACTCAACGCATCAAGACAAAAGTTTGATTTTCAAGATATATAAAATACAATGCTCAACAGTATCCCCCCACAAAGGGTTGCTTTTAGAAGAGAATTTGGGGGATAAGAGGGTAGAGTGGACAGGGCACATGCCTAGCAATCATTTGACCAGAGTCAGTCCCCCACATCACATGGTCCCTCAGCATCCCTCACCAAGCACCACTGTAGTGCTAAGGGTATAGCCTGTCCCAAAAGGCCCTAGCAGCATCACATTCTGGGCTCTTTCATGATCAGCAGGCCCAGCTTGGCTGAGAATCACAAGTGAGGCCGCTGGACCTCCTGAGCACTACCTAGAAGCCCTCTCACAAATAATAATAATAATAAACTTAAAATAACTTTTAGTATATCTATAGAAATATATACTTCTCCTTGATTCTACTAATGCTGTAAAAGATACAAGGAAAAGATCTTTAGTGATATCTTAGATTATGAACTCCACTGAAAATACAGTCAACTAAAGTAATCAACCATTAGAAAAAATATTTCCCATAAGTTGAATTGAATAGTTTTATCCAATTGAACACGAAGAGCTGCTTTGGGAGCAAAGGGGTGGCCCACACCTGGAGGTGCTCAGGACCTAGTCTTGGTCTGGGCTCAGGAGCCCTTTCCAGAGATGCTTGGGATCAAACCAGGGTCTTGGTCTCACAGTTGCATGGAAGGATACTACTTCTTATGCTATATCTTTAGCCCCTTAATGCCTACTTTATGTTTGAATCAAAATACAATACTATACTGTAGGATAACATTGATTTGTCTTTTCTGCCTTGCCACAGGGAGCTTAGGTTTGTTGTGTTACTCCCATCACAGTGCTCCCATTCTTCTTTGTTTATTTTAACCTCTTTCTTTGTGCTCTTTTAACTTGTAACTGTTGCTTTTCTCTTCTCCTTTAGTCCTTTGAATTGTTAATTCAGAGCAATATCCTTTTTGTATGGACGCAGGAAGACAGTTAATGCTATGCTTTTGGAACGGGAGTTAATTGACTCCAGATAATATTACATCCTGGACATCTGTTCTCTCAACTTAAGCCTCAGTTTCCCTTACTTCTTAGCACTCCAAAAGGAAGTCTAGATGGACCCTGGGAAATCTATGAGCTATGTGCTACCCTGGCATCAAAACTGGCCTGGGCAAAGTACCATAATGCTTAACTATAAGTTAAGAGCTTAATCATGGACAAATGCTGTCATGATCCAAAAAGCAATCATTATATTCAGACCCTGCCAGGGTTAGGAAAGACTAATCCAGCCTGAGCACTGTAGTCTGAGTCTGTGGCAAGATATCCCCAGGGAGCCACCCTACAAGCCTCAATGTATCTCTTACTGTGTCCATGCAAATTAACTAATGTTAAGAAGTGGAATTAAGATGTGAATTAAGACGTTAATTAAATTATTGGACTAAGGAGAGGAAAAACACCCCTAGATGGTATTTCTGCCCTTGAGCCTCATGGAAGGTCAAGAAGGGCTTTTGATATGTTGATTTTTGCTTCAGGATGGGATGTGATGGCTACCGTCAAGACAGGGAGTTGGAGAGAGAGACCAGGGCAGCAAGAGAATAGCGAGGGGGGCAGAGGAAAAAGAATGTAGGGGAGGAATGCAGGAGCAGGTGCATGGAGAGACAAGAGAGCAAGGTGGAGAGATGAGCGGGAGAGACAGGAGGAGATGAGAATAATAAGAGGCAGTGTGAGACTAGAATGGGGAACTTAGTGAGACTGGAACAAGGGAGAACAGAATAATGGCAACTGATCATCAACTGGCCTGATCCTCATTTCCTCCTTCATCCACCCCATGGCCTGGACCATCCTGGGTAGGCAAGCAGTCTGAGTCCACCAAACGCAAGCAGCAAGAGGGAGAACCGTCAGGGCTTTCCCTAGTCGCCTCGGAGATTACACAGGGGCCTTCACTATCTACCTGCCTGCCTACATCCACAAGTTTTCTCAGTATTGAGAAGCCACTATGGCCAGCCCAACAACTGCATTCAGATCCAGGTATTGAACCTGTGTTAATATAACTTAGGATTGATGTCTGGAGACAACCTAAAGCCATTCCATTCAACTGTGAAAGCTTTTCAGTCCACTTATAATTGTCAGAGTAATGTGTTTTTGTTGTTCTATAAAATTTGATCCTTTCTTTTCCAGAGTAGATCCGTGACTCACTCAACTAAATGTTCCCCTTCACAGACCCTGCTCCATATCACTTTTCTGACTCATTTCCTACAATTGTCACTCCTTTTTATTTTTATTTCTCAAGCATTGCAAGAACCAGTATAGTTTTGTGTATCTAGTTACTTTATTTCCTTTGAATAATATTAACTCTCTTTACTTATGTATGTAAATTCTACTCCCTTTTCCAAGTTTTGAAATAAAGCTGTCTCAGACCTTTTGGATTGAATTCGATCTCTCCCATGAAATTTCAAGAGCAGCTCCCACACAAACCCCTGCCAGACTAGCGTGGACCACACTGTGACCTGATAATTTGTATAAATATCAGCCTTATCTGATTCTGAGAAAGTGAAAATAAAATGGATTTGGTATTTTAATCTACATCTTAGATCTTGAATGTTCCATGAAAGTTTTAGGGACCAGAGCATCATATAACAGCAGGGCATTTGTCTTACATGAAGTTGATCTGGACTTCATCCCAGAATTCCCTGAAGGCCCCTGAGCCTCACCAGACATGATCTATGAGAGTAGAGCCATTAGGAAGTTCTGGGTACTTCTGGGTATAGCCCCAAACCAAAATTATAAAAAAAAATAAAAAGCCTAGGTGTTACAGTGGTTAAGATACTTGCCTTATAAGTGACAGGCTCTGGTTCAATCCTCAGTATGTCTGTTCTCAGGAGCACCATTGGAAGAGACCCCTGAACATAGATAAATTGTGCTCCACTCCCATCCCCAATAAAAACAAGCATAAGATTAGTATATTTCACAACCTGAGTGATAGTGAATGAGATGGAATATATGGTCTGTGTGCAGGAGACCTGGGTTTGGTCCCTGACATCTCTTGGTCTACCAAGCACTGTTGAAAATGAACAATGAGCATATTGCTTCCAAGTGTGGCTCTAAAACATAACAGAATATGAAAATAAGTAAATATCCTATCTCATATCACGAATCCCCTTGGAAGATTTGTTGATATATGTAGGCACAACAAAGACATCTCTCTTCTCAGTACCCACACTGCAAAACTGCTACTTTTACTCTTGGTTGGTAAAAAACTAAGAATGCTATTGGTTCAACTTATTAATTCCTGAAGACAATTAAGAATTTTCCAATGAGATGACAATAGATTTTGTCAGGTTCCAAAGTAATTATCCCAATGATGCTCCATATCCAGTTTCTTGAAGTCTAGTTTATTTTATCATGCAACTACTATTGAAGCCAGTCGAAAGAAATTTAGAGTTGAATCCAATGTTAGAAGCCATAAAACCTTCTGTATGGAAAGAGTTCAAAATGTTTAGAATGTTCCCCATATCTTCATGTAAAGGGGAAGACGGCAGAAACCTTAATCAGAAATCTTTATCTGAAGTCAGAGATAGAGGTGCAAGCTTTGCATGCACGAGAACCAAGCTCCAACACCAGCATTTCTGAGCATAAACTGGAGTGATCCTCAATACTTCATGCTTCCTGGTAGTCAAAAAAACAAGCCCAAAAGAAATCTTTTTTTTAAATCATTACATCAGAAATATACCTCAGGTGATTAGCTCATAAGGGAATTTATTGATTATCTTGGCACCCACCAGTTTGTGACTCATCCTAAAAAAAGTGCTCTTCTCTCTTCCTATGACAGACTGCTGATTCTGTGGTACTAAGGGACTAGTCTCACTTTTGTGCTCAGAGAGGGTATGTTGCAGGGTACACATGCAAGGAAAGGGTACACATTAATGCTTGTCAAATTATAATTTTTTTGTAATAGTACTAAATTCATTTAATCATTTTAAAATAAGAATTAACAACCACGTCAAAGACAGGGAGTATGAGATAGAAGAGATAAAACTGACCAGAGTCCTTGCTTGTAGGTACTTTAATTCTACCTTTGGGAGAAAGAAAGATGTAGACAAAAGAATACCAGATTTGATAACTAGTATGTCTGTGATAATAAATTGCACATTAGATAGGATTGTTAAAGATAGCCAATTTTGTGTCAATTAGGGGTTATGTGTTCCAGAGAATTGGGGCAGACTAAATTCTTCCAGGGAGGAAAGGAAACTTTCTTTACGGAAGCTATAGAGATGAGAGGAAGAAATGAATATAGGTGTGATTTTTGCTTTTATTGTAGAAATTTAAAAGATGCCAAACTACTAATGGAGACTAATTCCAAGAAAGAATGAAAAGATAATGAATATTAAGAACAGTGTGTGAGATTTAAAAAATAGTCCCACTTTAGCCTTTGCCAAATGTCTATTTACTTTTTACTATTAAAAAGTACCTCACACATGTTCTGTGCATCAGAATCGCATATCTAAATTATCTTTCTATTTAATTCTGAGCACATTTTGGCAAACAATAAAGAAAATACAATCACAAGAGCTGCTAATAACATTCTTGCTTCTCAGATTTAACATTTTTTTAAAACAGACTGGCATTGTGCTGCGAAGGTGGTCTTTGATGGATGTTTATACCTATACAAATAACTCAATTGTAACTGTCCAAAACTGAAAGCTTTTTTCAAGGCTTTGTACATTTATATAAAAGCAGAGCCTTTGTTTGCTGTGAGTTAATAGCTTTAGCAAACATGGAGCTAAGATGGTTTTTGAATGAAAGGTGACCTTTGAAGCAAAGTCACCTTGCTCATTGCATCATAAGGGAAATAACTAATTACATGTAGGCATTAAAAAAAACTCTTGTTATTTTGTGCACTGGAGATATAATGCACTAGGGACATAATACTACTTGATTGAAGATTTGATGAAGGTAACTGTTTCTTTTTCCTTGTTTTCTCCAAAGATATTTCTGTAACGTGTTTTCCACTTATGCTCAGAAACTAGGTTTAAGTGCAACTACTAACTCATAGTAAATTTTAACTCAGAACTAATTACATAAAAATGGTGGAAATTATGGCATTCTAAGAGCAATTAGGAAGTTTAGCAATACTCTAGAAAAATAGGAAGGAACAGCTATCCCATATGTTTTACTACCTCTGCACTGTTTTATATGCTGCTAAATTTGTTTTGTTTGTTACACTGTCATTCCTATTTATTGCTTACATTCCTGATAATAATGGGGGGGGGGAAGAACACAAAATAGTACATCCTTTTGTGAATGGCAATGTTCCTTTTTAAAATGAGAAAATTTTTAAAATTCCTTTTTAAAATGAGAGAAGCCAAATAAGAAGATGATCCAAACTGATAGCATTTTACATATAGATTGCCTAAATTTTATTTTTATGTCTAGTCTGTATTGCCTTGGTCCTTTCATATGTGTTATAAAATGTGATGCACAGGTAACCTGTATAAAATTATCTACTGTGCAATTTTCTAAAGTTCCCTATGTTGGATGTTATTTGTTAAAATCTATTGTAGCATCATATTGATAGTTTTTTATACAATTATTTTTTTGATTTTTCATCATGATAGTTTTTATACAATTTTCTACATGTTAGAAGAACATTGTGCCAATATAAGTCTTTTTCTCAGAACACACATTAATCTCTCTCAAAGCAAATCATTCCACAAAAGTGTTGCAGGTGAAGTGGGGAGAAAAGAGACATGGCAGCCTCGAGAAGGGAGTCTACTACATCCTTCTCTACCCACCTTGGTGACTTGGGAAATGTTTGGGGAATTATGATTGATGAAAGTCTGTTATGTTCCCCTGCATTGGAAAGACCTCATGCTTTCCCAGTCCCATGAGGCATCCGTCAAACTACACCTAAAATCCACTTGTTCTGCCCAGTGTTGGAAATGATCCCTTCCACCCAATTTCTCAGGGAGAGAGGCTTGAGCAAGGAGTTACTCTTTGCAGGAAATTGAAGTTAGTTCTAAAACTTTACCCAGGCTTTTTGTGGTCATCACTGCTCCCTCATAGAAAAGAAATTCCGAAGGAGACAAATTCTGAGGTGAAACAGTTTTATTTAGAGACTATGAGGGAGTGGGATAGAGGGAAAGTGGGGAGAGAGGAAGGAGTGAAAGGGGGTTGGGGAGAGAGAGAGAGTGGGAGAGAGAGAGGAGAGAATGTGGAAGAGGGAAGAGAGAATGCGGATAAATGAATACCTCAAGTAGGCATGCAGAAAATGCCCCCAGAAGAGGGATGTGTGCTGCTTCCCTTTGGAAGTTTGTTTTATAGATTTTTCTCCCAAGCTGCCCCCCACCTGGGGGTTTTCTATCTAGATAAGAGTTTGAAACAGTTAACGGTCCATCTTCATACCCTTATCACAGCTCTTCTTCCTGCTAAGGCTTCTTTCCTGAGGGGGGGGGGGTCCAGCCTTCTCTGGGCCTCTCCTGGTGCCAGTTAGAGGCTTATCAGACCTCATTTCCTGTGTCCACAAAGTGGGTCAGGCAATAATGCTGCCTGAATGACAGAGTGACTCTTCAAATCCCATTTTGGTATTATGTCTCAAGAAGTCATTGCTCTAAGTACTTGCCTGATTCAAAAGTACACAGGAAATGCAATGGGAAAACCTGTGGTCACAGGTTTGGTATGATGAATTGTTGGCATGAAACTGGTCTAAATCCTCTGTGGGTCCTTGAGGATGATACAGAAGATTAGCATAGGAAGCTCTAGATGTTTATGATGTTGCAGTTATTTAACAATTCTAAGAAGGTAGTTTTGAGTTCCCCAATGTCTCCTATCCAGGCTTCAGAGAAGCTGCTTCTTTGGTTTATGTGCTTCCATGTTCAGAGGTTGACTGCCCTCCATCAGTTCCAGTGATGTTCTTTGGTTCCCTCTGGCCTATCTCCCCAAAGTCTTTACTATCTTGAAGGCCTGGAATCTGTGGCTGGTATTGCACAGCCTGCCTCTCCGGCCTAATGCCTTGCTTCTCTTTGTCCCTTTTGCTCCCCTTGATTCTCACATGGGTGAAAACTGCTGTTTTTCTTACCTTCATCTGCCCAGGCACAGGTGAAGGGTCAAGGAGAGGTTGTCTTTGTTTAGGTGCAAGCACTGGGTCAAAGAGGGAGTTACCTTATCTGTTCCCCCCTTTAAATGTTAGTTTCTCTCCTGGCTCTGTGCTCAGAGATCATTGCTGGAGGAACTTGGGTGATGGGAATCAAATAAGGTAAACTGATTCTATTCCACTATATTATTTCTGCTGCTCTCCAATTGTATTTAATTGAAGTGACTGGTATCCCTCCCTTTCCCCCTTCACTTCCTTCATGACAAATCTGTAAAATGAAATAGTTGCTAGTTGCAATGCAGTGACAATGTTTCAGAAGGATAACAGGCAAATGAAACTTAAATCTTGGGAAGTTAGACAATAGATAGAAAAATGTAGGATAAATGTAGTTCAAAAATTAGACAATAGATGGAAAATGTAGGATAAATGTAAGTCACTTTTGTTTACAGTAGTAAAAATAAGGCAAATAAATGAATTATATACTATAACCTAGAATTGACCTTGTTTAATAATCAGTTGTATCTGATAATATCAGAAAGCAAAGAACCAAGAAAATTCCCCCACTTGATTTCTGTTTTGGAAGTCAGACTTTGTTGAGCTCCTATGTTCCTTTGTTTATGGAACTTTGTTTTGACTTTTTCAAAAGTTGGGTCAAGGAAAGTGAGAGAGAATATATATTTATAAATGCCCGAATACTTAGAATCTGGAAATTTCATGGAATATGGCATGGGAAATTTTATGGCAAATAATAGTCACTAATTGTTAAATAGATAAATGTTATATATAGTTCCCAGAGAAGAAACTGAATTACAGATACAAGTTTTGGAATTATGTCATCTCAGATATTAGTCAAATAATTAAAACCTTAAGGAGGATAGATGAGAATGGCAACAGTGCTTTAAATTTTATCATTTGATGACCATCATGTTTAGTAATTTAAAGGAAAATAATGGGAAAAACAGTTTTTGTGAGGGGATAGAAGTTGATTCCAGACTACAGCTGAACAAAAAATGAATCCGTAGAATTGAAAAAAAATTGAAGACTTGCATTGCAAAATGTTGACTTGCATTTTTCATATACTCAACTAGGGTTTCACCCTGAGACTAATTTAATCATTTTGGCAAAACAGTGGGGCACAGTTCTAGTGTTATCCATACTGGTGTATCATATACTAGTGTATGAGGGATCTTTGGGAATTGCTCCTGGTTGGGTTTGGGAAAACAAACATATGTTGCTGGGATTCAAACTGTTGCTTGTAGGAAGATAGGAGAACCCTGGAAATGTATGCACTGTAGCATTATAGCACTGTCCTTCCATTGTTCATTGATTTGCTCGAGTAGGCACCAGTAACGTCTCCATTGTGAGACTTGTTGTTACTATTTTTGGCATATAGAATACACCATGGGGAGCTTGCCAGGCTCTGTCATGAGGGCGGGATACTCTTGGTAGTTTGCTGGACTCTCTGAGAGAGACAGGGAATCGAACCTGGGTCAGCCAGTGCAAGGCAAACGCCCTACCTGCTGTACTGTTGGTCCAGCCCTGGAAAGGTATACTGGGGAAAAACAGTGTCTGGAATCTAAAATCAGCCCAAAGGCATGAAGATGTTTTACATAAAGGACCCATCTTGGCTCTTTGGTGTTTTGCTTTAGGGTACATTTCCCCACGATCATCACGGATCATCCAGTTGTTAGTCGATTGCCTTGAGCAGGCCCCAGTAACATCTCCTTCGTCCTAACCCTGAGATATTAAGAAGTGCCATATTCAAGGCTCTTTCAGGGTTAGGAGAATGAGACCCGTTATTGTTACTGGTATTTGGCATATTGGGAATGCCACGGGGAGTTTGCTAGACTCTACCATGAGGTAAGATAACATTTGGTAACTTACCAGGTTGTCTAAAGTAAGACAGTGGTAGACTTCTCACCTGCCACATTTCCCCATTCCAGAGAAATGGCCCACACAATCAAGTACATTTCCCTACCCACCCTAAGAAGCCTGTGTTCTGTCTTGCGCAAGTGTCTTTATCTACTTCTACCTTTTTCCCTTTGGGCATTATTTCTAGCATTAAAATGAGGGAAAATATTACAAAAGGGGCAGGCCAGGGCTCTGTCTTGGCACCAGCTCCTCTTTGCTAGGTGTGTGGAGTTCCCCAGGAGCATTCTTCAGCACCACCACAACGCACATACAACTCTAGAAACTGACCTTTCCTCTGAAGGTGAGAAGCACAGGAGAAGGGGTAGAATGAGATCCTCAGTGCTAGCTGTATTCTGATGAAAGCTCTGCTCCTGGGTTCTCCTTTAAAATGCAGATATGGGGTCAAGGGCACCTCTAAACTCCAAAGTAGTTACAGTAGCAGGTGAAGGAAGGACTCACTGACCTCCCTTTTCCCCTGAAGTAGGTCATAAATAGTTCAAATGTGATGACCTCCCTGTGCCCCTGAGGAATGGAACGTTCTTATCTGCAAGGACAAAGGGACTCTGCAGAGAGGAATCTAAAAGAATGGGTCTGATAAATTCCCCTACTAATACCATAAACACATTTGTCTGTTAAATTCCCCTACTATTACCATAAACACTTTTGTCCTATTGCATTTTCCACAGGGCTTTCCATCCTTCCTCAAGCTGAGATAGAATAAGGGCTTGACCCTTAACCCAATCCAGAGGTCCATTTGTAAATATCTTCATCACATAGCCAACTCTGCTGGCCTATGACTCCCCAAGACCAAATACTGTCCAGACTACAGATCCTTTAGGCCAAGATAAGCAGCCAAGGTTGGAAAACCTCCCCTCCAAGGCAGAAGGCAAGTTTGAGCTCTGAGACTTGCACAGAAGCAGCACAATGTTTGCACGGTCAGCTCTCTCACTTCCCCTGGTGCTGGCATTGCACTACTGCACTGTCTTAATGGGACTGCATGCCCGCCATCTCACTGAGCAAGTGCTGACTCTGGTGCACTGCACCAAACGTCGGAACTGCATGCTACAACACACACTTAACGTGCACACACCAGCTGGTCAAGCACAGTTCCTGGGACTCAACCTTACTTCTCCTGGCAATGGACATGAGAGTTATAGGATTTGGAAGAACACTCTAGGATTCTGCACAAGTTTCAAACTCCTCATTGAGTCCAGGGATGTAACTCAGTGGTAGAGCACTTACCTTGCCTGTGAAAAACCCTGGCTTCAATCCCTGGCAGTGCAATAAGTAAGGAAATACCATATCCAGTAGGTATCCAAGTAACTAGATAAATAACCTTTCCCCAGGACCCAACCTCTAGGTGCTTATATTTCATACTATCTGTACAATGTCCCTTTTGTTCCAGCATCTGCATCTGTCCCTGAAGTGAGTATTGTCTAGAAATGAGTA
This sequence comes from Sorex palustris, assembly GCA_028565675.1. Classification (NCBI taxonomy): domain Eukaryota; kingdom Metazoa; phylum Chordata; class Mammalia; order Eulipotyphla; family Soricidae; genus Sorex; species Sorex palustris. The sequence goes on along the minus strand of JAOXYA010000009.1, from coordinate 23,478,393 downwards.
TTTGATTTGTTGTGAATTTCAATTCTGCAAAGATTTGGAAAACCTGGGATCTATAACAAAATTTAGTACTTAAGCACTCAGATTTGACTGTTTTTTTTTCTGTTACTTCTTCCCTTTTTTGGGGGGGGGCAAGGGATGGGGAATGCAAACTGTGGTACTCAAGGATGACTGCTCAGGAGGCCATATGTAGAGGCAGGAATCTAACATTGGCCTAGGCATTGCTAAACATATACTCGACCACACTGATCTAGCACTCCAGTCCTGCTATCCATTTCTTTATAAAGTCTCCTGTACACATAAAATATTTCTAAATACATATTTACTTTTTTCTACTTATATCTTCGCTTAGGCTACTTCATTAGGGCCCCAGTCCTGGACAGAGGATGAGTTCAAAATAAAGCCATTTATGACTTCTGGAATTGTATATTTATAGCAGCACTATTCACAATAGATAGAATCTGGAAAAAAAAACAGAGTGCCTTAGAACAGATGAATGGATAAAGAAACTCTGGTACATCTACACAATGGAATACTACGCAGCTGTTAGAAGAGATGAATTACTGAAATTTGCATATAAGTGGATAGTCATGGAGAGTATCATGCTAAGTGAAATGAGTCAGAAAGAGAGTGACAGACATACAGAATGACTGCACTCATTGTGGAATATAAAATAACATGAAACTCAAATTTT
>JAOXYA010000009.1:23413723-23424619 GCA_028565675.1 Sorex palustris | reverse complement strand
TTGGAATATCACATTTCACTCAAATGAGAGAAAGAATCCGGAGTTCCGACATCCGTCGATGATCAAGAATCAGGGACAACTGTCTCATTTGCCAAGGTGTCAAAAATCAGATGGGCTGGTCACGTAATAAGATTTAAAGACAACCACTGGACTAGAGCTGTTACCAACTGGATTCCACAGGATGTCAAAAGACCACGTGGTCCCTCACCTACCAGATGGTCAGACTTCTTCATCAAGATCATGAATGATCGGGTTGAGGCTCTTCATGTTCCTAAAGCGAACAGATGCCATTGGGCTACACAGGGACAAATGGAGATATTACTGGTGCCCGCTCGAGCAAATGGACGATTAACGGGAAGTTAAGTGATTAAATGATACACATACACACACACACACACATATACACACACCTCTCAGAGAACCTGGCAAGCTACTGAGAATATCCCATCTGCACAGCAAAGCCTGGCAAGCTATCCATGGGTATATTCAACATACCGAAAACAGTAATAATAACAGGTTTCATTCCCCTGATCCTGAAAGAGCTTCTAATACAGCAGCTCTGGGAAAGATTAGTAAGAAGAGGTTGCTAAGATGTCAGGGCTGAGATGAATGGAGACGTCACCTGTACTTGCTTGAGTAAATTGTTGAACAATGGGATGGCAGTGATGCAGTGATACACACACACACACACACACACACACACACACACACACACGTGTGTGTGTGTGTATGCCTAATCTATGATAAGTACTTAATGTTTTCTGAAACTGGCTCTGAAATAGTTCTAACTAGGTATTTAAATTTTGTGAGTAAGCTAGTATTCTCTCCTGCCCCACTTCCCTTTGTGGGTGGGTCCCTTACAAATTTAGCTTTGGAAAAAATATTATTCTTTGTTCGGGAAGAGAGAACAAAAAACTTTATTCTTTCCTTTGAAAAAAGAAAACCAGAATTCTAAAATGAGATATGATTGTGTGTTCTTAAAGGACAAACTGCATTTGCTTGCTTTGGGACCAAAGGACTCCAAATCATGTGTGTGTGTGAAGTAACAGTGCATTATAATATTTTGTTTTTAATAGAAAAATAATGCTTTTATCCCCTCCTGCATGTCGGTTTAAACTTAATTTTCTGTACTAGAGTAAAACTCCGACTGTGCTCCACATATTTAACATGTAAAACCAACTTTATTCCTTAAGGTTTTAATATAGACCTTGATGTAGAACTGGCTCATGTCTGCTCAGATTTTATTGGCTGAAGTGTCTCTCATGTCCAAGTATAAATCAACAGGGCCAGGAAAGTCACCTCACTGATAATGAGGTGACTGACTACTTAAAATTATAATCTGTCTTCTCAGTAACCAGTATTTTTCTTCCTTTTCTGCCTGCTTGAGCAAATCGACGATTAACGGGAAGTCAAGTGATCAAGTTAAATTTGCCAAACTCTTTCTAGATTCACTATATGTATCATATTCACCCCTAGTGCCATTATATATTATAAAATTGCATTATTATAATATATAATATGTAGGATAACACCGTTTTGTCCTTCCTCACGTAGCTTTGTTTTATCAGGTCACACCCATCTAAGGACACTGAACTTGTATTCTAAGCAATGTCCTTTCTGTGTGGACACAAGAAGATAGTTAATATTATGCTTTGTAACTTGGGAGTTGATTGACTTCGAATAATATTTACTCCTGGGCCTCTGCTTTCTTGACTCAGTTGCCCTTAGTTCCTAGCACCCCAAAAGCAGAGTCCTGACGATGGACTGAATGGACTCAGGGCAAGGTATGAGCTACCCTGGCATAGAAATGGGCCAGGCCAAAGCGCCACGATACTCAACTATAAGTTGAGGGCATGGTCATGGACAAATGCTGTCATGATCCAAAGTAAGTAACAACTAGAGAAAAGCAATATAGAATTATTAGTGCCTGATGAAATTGGGTGTGCCTCAGTTGCACGGTTGTGGGAGTGGCTCAATAAACCTTAAACTCTCTGCGGGAGCAATAAGAACAACCCAACTTGATCCAATAGGTAGTGTTACATATACAATGTGTATAGAAGAAAATAATACTTAAAGGTTTTACTGGCTAACTCTCTCTGGTATTCTTCCTGAAAGCAAGTCTCAGGATTGAAAGGACATGCTTCTATCCACTATATAACCATGCATATTAAAGTTACTCTCATTACAAGGGAATGCATTTCTAATTAAAAAAAGAACTCTGGGGAAGAATATGTGACATTGATTAAATAAAGATATATTTTATAATATATATCATAATAACTTTAATAACTTATTTGCTTTCTTATACTGAAACTACACAAAATCTAATGACTAGAAAAGAATGAGTGAAGTATTTTTGTTTCAATGAAGTATTTTTGTCTCAATGAATATCTACAGGTATTTAATGAATATCTACAGGTATCTAATTGTACAACTAAAATTTATAGTAAGAAGCTAATCTATAAGTTCAATCTATTGGCAGATATCAGTATTGTATATAGACCAAGAAAGAGAAATAGGAAAATAGAGAAAATAAAGACATTCAATACATATTAGCAGAATTATTCAACAAAATTGCCAACTTAGTACTTGCTTCTGGTCACTTATTGACTGCAGCATTTGTTTCACTTTTAATGTTTGCATTTCTTGATAGAAAGTAATTGCTTAATTAATCAAGTAGCTGCTTTAAAGAGACAGCATAATCTGTTTTGATTCTTTTATTCCTGGGGAAAATCTTAGATAAATGGCATTTTCACTGCTCTCAATTTCTATTTGTATATTTCAGTCTATTCTAAGTGAAACAAGCACTTAACTGCACTATCAAATTGAAGATAAACCCTCAGGAAAAGTGGGCTAATTTACATGCAGCTTATGGTGCTTTTTGTAAGAACATGTTTGACTTTGCACTTTTCCTTGGTAGCAAATGGGAACAGAATAAGTGTAGTGTGCACAATTCAGTTGACAGCTTAAAAACCTTAATAGCATTTGGGCCCTTTTTATGCTATATGATCCTAACAATGCAAATTTTATAGGACAGTAAAATCTCTGATACTTTTTTAAAAGAGCATTTACATGATTTCAGATCTGAAACCAAAAAGAAAAAAAAAAGAAGAAGAAGTTAATGTGACATACCCAGACTAGAGCAAATAAATTTTAAAACAAAGGTCCCATTTATTTATTTCTTATTTAATTGAAATTTTATGGAAATTGTTTAGAATTACATAAGCTAAATGTAGAAATATTTTTTGTTCAAATAATGGATCCCTGATGCATTTTATAAAAAATTACTTAAAATAAATAGTGATAACATTTTATTTATTAAAGATGAACCAATAATGCTTTTCATTTATAAATTAAGTTGAGAAAAAAAGAGCAAATTTTGTAAAGTGTAGGAAACAATTTCAGATACATTTTATTGTTTGGATCATGTATTGCTACAAGAATAAGTTCACTATAAATTTTATTTCTCTTCCAAAAAGAACATGCTACAGACACATATTTATAATTACATATAAATGTCTGTCATCTTAATTGACCAGTCTATGAATATACTGAAATTAGTAGGAGTAATTTTGGTATACCTGGAAAGCCATGATAGAATGTTGGAAACAAACTCATAGGCCTTGTCAGTTTCACACATTGCATTAGAATTTATTTGGTCAATAGCCATTAGATCCTTTTACATAAATTTGAGTGTACTCAAGTAAATATGCAATTCCTGACTTCCTATGAATGACATCTACTTATTATGAGAACAGGCAATTATTAGCTTTGGAGTTATCTTGGATAATCACAAAGCAACTTAGTTTTTAAAGCTGTTTTAATTTATTTTTTTGAAGTGAATATTCCAATTTATTATTCCATAGCTTCTCATCTTGACATTCATACTGTCTTTTTTTTAATATTTGTGAAACAACATGTGGTACAGTTGTTGGCCTTACAAGTTTTTGTACTTGGGTTTTGGTCATACAATAATCGAGTACCCATCCCTCCACCAGTGCCCATTCTCCACCACCAATGGTCCCAGTAACCCTCCCACTCCTCCCATACCCCCATCCCATCCCACCTCTGCAGCAGGGCATTCCCTTTTGTTCTTTTTCTCCTTTTGGTTGCTAAGGTTTGCAGAAGAGGCACTGAATGGCAAACATGTTTGGTCTATAGTCTACTTTCAGCATGCATCTCCCATCCTGGGAGAATCCTCCCAACACCCTTTGCTTGGTGTTCCCTTCTCCAAGAAAGGGAATTCTTTAAAATCATGAAATCTATGCAACTAAATACCAAAGAAACCAAACTGGAAAAACAGGTATGTCAAAAAGAGAAGAAACTGGAAGAAACCAAACAGTATCAATAACCATATTAAATGCATACCATCCCGGACCAGGGAGATGGTTCTAAGGGCTATTATTAGTTTGTAAATGGCCTGAGTTTGACCCCCCTAACTGCCCCCTAAGTACCAAGCCAGAAGTAGTCCCTGAGCACTGGAGAGTGTAGCCAAAAATAACATTTGGATGTATACATTTTTGTTGCTAAATATCTGAATTTGGTCTGAAGGAGCCCACATGCCTTGCAAGTGTGAGAGCATGAGTTCAATCCCTGGTGCCTCCCACATGTGCTAAGTGACAACCCCAATCCTAACCCAATTTGTGACCCAAATGCCACAATAGAGAGCTATCTCAAATTAATGTTACCACATGTATGGGAGGAGCACTGCTCCTGAAATGTGAGCTCCTACATATCCCAAGTGAGCAGGAACTAAAAGTGTGCAAGCATCACAGCCAGAAATGCTATTCGTGGTGAACATGTATGCAAGCACAACGGCAAAAGTGCAATCCCCAATAAGCACGACAACCAGATGTGTTGCATGCCACAACTAAAGTGTGTGACCCGTGGAGAATACTATTGCTCAGTGAGTGAGACCACAACTGTGTGACTCTCCCAGTAAAGCACAGCCACGTGTGTAAGTCCCACAACCAAGCTTATATATGTTTGAACTCTAATCATAAGAGCAGCAGCAAAGGGAAGGTTAGAGAATAAAATTAGGATCAATGGAACAGAAACAAAGAAGTTAACCTTTTACATACATGATGGCTTAGTGCACAACAAAAGAGATAAGAATAAACAATGGTGAGTAACGTCAATTAACCATATTGAAATAGGACAACCAGCACCCACCTGAAAAGAAATCAAACTGGGCTACACACAAAAAATCAATTCAAAACAGATTAAAGACTTGAATGTAAGAAATAAAACTCCTTGAACAAATCTGGACAGCAAGCTCTTTGTTATCAGAGTTGACAGTGACTTCTAATGGGGAAAAAAGTATAACAGACTCATATGATAGCAAACTAAAATATTGTGCACAGCAAAGAAAACTACCAACAAAACAAAAAGTAAGCTCACCAAATGGAAGAAAATATTTACAAAACACACATCTCATAAGGGGTAATACCCCAAATCTATAAAGAGCCCATATGAATCAACTGCAAAAAGAAATGAGCAACATTAAACAGAGCAAGCGGAGCAAAAAGGTGAAATTGTAAAGAAGCCAAGTTCATCTCCTCCCAGAAATGTTAAGAAACTAATCCTGTTATATGTTAACTAACTAAACTTGTTATATGCTATTCATACAACAAGTCTTTGAGAAAGAACAGATAACTAAAATACAATTTTCGTGGAAAAAATAAGAAACCATAGGGTAGAAATAATCATAACATGTGCTACCAGACCCATGGACCAAAAGAGGGAGGCAGGGCAATAACACAAAACCTTTTTGGAGAGTGAGGGGCTCGTCCTGCAACAGGTAACCACAACATAGAGGGAAATGCACACATGCATAGAAGGAAAATGGAAAATTCTTCCTCCAGAGAATGTCAACCATTAGAAAGCAAATCTACACCAGCCAGGGTGAATGCAAAACTGTTAAGAGATCAAAGAGTCAAAGCAAGAGGGACCACACTACCGTCTATAAAAGGGATGCCTGAGGTGATCACAGTCCTTATGGCTACCAACACAGAGCTTGGGGGTGCCTGAAGTTTTCACAGTCTTTATGACTACCAGTGCTGAGCAACACTGTAACAGACAGCTTAAGACTACAAACCTCAGGGCTGGAGCAACAGCACAGCAGGTAGGGTATTTGCCTTGATTCCCAGTATCCCATATGGTCCCCTGAGCATTGCCAGGAATAATTCCTGAATGCAGAGCCAGGAGTAATCCCTGTGACCCAAAAAAGCAACAACAATAACAAAAAAAGACTACAAACCTCAAGTAGAAGGGGAATTCAAAGCATTGGGGAAACCTAGTTAGAGGAACTAGTTGGGACCTGAATGAGGTCCACCTATGGCTTCCCTCATGCACTGTTTCTCTCCGTTTAAGTGGTTCTGTTTTACGAGAAATATCTGCCCTACTCCCACCTGGGGCCACTGCTGGGATTCACCTCAAGGCTTGCTGCCTTCAGTCCTTCTTGGAAAGCATCTAGACACTGATAGCTGGAGTAGAGTCATCTGGGAAGCTGTTTCTATGGGATCATAACCCAGTCACAGCTGCCCCCTTTCCCAGGGCTACATCCCAGAAGAGGCCTGCAACAGAGGCATCTAGAATGAGTGATGCCTACACAGCCTGAGAAACACGCCCCCCTCAGTACTGCTGCCTGTCGACTGTCTAAACCTTCAACTCCCAGACTAGTAGGCTCTTGCCTGCATCTCTGGGAAAATGCAAGCCGCTGAACCTGCTGTGATCTGAGCCCAAGAGCAGCTGAGGGGTAACTTTAGCTTGAGGTCACTGGGAAAGCTATGTGAAGAGAAGACAGGATGCTTGCAGACACCCTCAGCTCAGCCACCCACAATCCACAGAAAGTATTGACGTCTTGGCATTCTTGAGCAGCCCTTTCAGCTTCTACTGGTCTGGTTCCTGCACTGTGCTGGCATTAGAGTTCCAGTCATCAAAGATCGAGAGACTTGGGGGTATAAGGCAAAGGCATCCCGACAATATCCCTGGTAAACAATCTAAAATTATCCTTCCACCTCTAATCTTAATACTAAAACTGAGCACATCAAGATAAGAAAGCCCTTGAGCTCAACACAGAAATTAACAAAGTTTCTAACAAATGAAGCAACAGAAGAATTAACCACAAGTGGTGGAGCAAAACCTGAGGAAAAACTTGAATGTAGTAAAATTATGAAACTTAACTGAAGAAATCTAAAATATCAGTCCTAACAATGCATACTAGAATTAGAATATTAGATGAACAAATGAGAAAGTATGAAACACAAGCACATATGAAAAATACAACAGGCTCAAAAAGCAGCAACAGAGGACAGGAAGGCTGGAAGGCAGTAGGAAACACAACAGACCAGCAAAATAGAAAAGAGAACTTAAGGTGGCTGGCAAGGTAGAGACGTTAGGGCATTTGCCTTGCATACAGCCCACACGGGTTCGATCACCGGCATCCCATATAGCCCCCTGAGCACTACCAGAAGTGATTTCTGAGTCAGAGCAGGGAACACGCCAGAGCAGATGCTCCTCAGGGAATATAGTGTCCCCTGAGCATCGGCAGGTGTGGCCAACAAGCAACAAAAAAGAATTTAAAAATATGAAAATAGTGTAAGAACCTTATGAAGTAACATTTAGAGCAAAGGTTTCCAAACTTATGTGGCCTACTGATCCCTTTCTAGAAAATATAATTCCCCCTGAAAAACCTAACTTCTTTAAGTAAACAATGGGTACTAGATCTTTCCAGCAATTCTAGGAGGTACAGTGATCTAGATGAGTAACATTCACATAATCGAGGTCCTGGAAGAAGAGAGATTAAAAGAAATTTAAAAATGTATTCAATGGCTGGAGCAGGAATCCAGCAGGTAGGGCACTTGCCTTGCTCATAGCCCACCTGGTTCAATCCCCGGCACCCAATATGGCCGGAGCCCCGCCAGGAGTGATCCCTTGAAACAGAGTCTGAAGAAAGTCCTGAGCACAGGCAGGTGTGGCAACCAAACCACAAATTATTAAGCAGAAGCCTGGAGTAGCTCAATGAAGGAAGGGCAAACCTTGCACCTATGAGGCCTTATGTTAAGACTTAGCACCAAAACACACACAAACTACCAAAAAGTTACAGTAGTGGGGCTGAAGAGATAGCGCAGGCAAAAGGCCGACCTGGGTTCCATCTCCAGCACTCCATATGGTCCCCCAAGCAACACCAGGAACAACCCAAGTGCAAAGCCAGGTATGGCCCAAAATCAAACAACAAAAAATAGATTTCCCTCCCTCCTTTTTTCTTCCCCCTTTTCTTTCCTCTCTCAGTCAGTCTTCTCTCTCCTCAGATTAAAAAAAAATCTTAATTAAAGGTGGAGTTCATGCTCAATTTAATCAACTAATCAGTGGCTGAATAAATAGCAGTACTCCTACCAAAAAAAAATATATCTGAATTAAAAATGAGAAAATTACAATATCCCTGCTAAAATAGAAGAAAAAACTTTGTTCTTGAGTCATATGATGCAATATTATCAATTTTCCCAAAATCTGACTGCAGATTCATCCAATATCAAAATCTCAGGAGTTTTACCTTAAACTTACCATCTAATCTTGATTGAGCATTATTATTATTATCATTTTTTATTCTTATTTTTTTTGAATTGGAGAGAGTGGGTCACACCTGGTAGAGTTCAGAGGCTACTATCAAGCCATTACTTCAGGGCTGCTACCAACCACTCAGTGCTGGAGACTGTACCTGGGGCTCTGGTGCAAAGTGTGTGCTCCAGCCCTTCTAACCATCTCCAAGGCCTGATTTAATTCTGGAATATATTTTCTGAAGTAACACTGCTTTACAATTTTAGGCCCAAGACTGTGATTTTGTTTCAGGGGGGCATTACAATAATACCACACCCACCACCAAAGCACCTCCCTCACAGGCGACTGTCTCCTTTCAACCCACTCTCCACCCACCTTGGTAATCTCAACTCTGCAGTCACAGATCTAAGAGTGTGGGTGCCAAAGAGATAATATGGGGTTTAAGGAGTATGCCTTGAATGTGACCTAACCGGATCCGATCGCTAGCACCACGCGGTTCTCCAAGACAGCATTTCTCAGACAAGGGTGATATGGTCCTTGTGAGTAGCCCCTCGCCACAGACCCCCCCACCCCAGGAAATTCCAAGGGACCACAGGTTAAAAATCACATAAATGGGAGTGGGTCACTGCATGAAAGAAGGAGACCACAGGAAGGAAATGAGGTTGGAAGAGGGCCACATTCCGAAAAGGTTGAGAAACAAGAGCTCCAGTGTGCCCACCCCCAACACCACCACAGGGTCCAAGAGACAACACATGTTCAGCCACGTGGGCCAAAAGGAAGGCGCTAGAAGTGCCACTTAAGCATTGCTAGGAGGCCAACAACAAATAAGTGGCAATCTAAGGGCTTATTTCCTTGGGAAACCCCCTTTCTACCCCCCCCCAACAGACACCCCTCTGGAGGATAAAAAATTGGAAGAACATCACTACCAATCTCAAGATTTATTATCAAGTTACAGTAAAAAAACTAAAGTACTGTCATTAACACAAACAGATCACTGGAACAAACCAGAGTCCAAAAATAGACGTACACACATACAGGCAACTAAGTTTTGGCAAAAGGACAGAGACAATTCAGTGGAGAAATGGTAGTGTTTTATCAACACACAGTTCTGCAACAACAATACCCACAGTACAAAAAATGATGTATTTCAATCTGTACTTCACACATAATTACAAAGGAAACTCAAGGTGGGTAAGAGATGTAACACAGATCCTAAAACTATGAAATTTCTAGGGCGAAAGAGGTAGTACAACATGTAAAACACTTGCCTTATAATGTGCTGATACGATTGAACCCCAACACCTCAGATGGTCCACCCAGGCCCATCAAGAGTAGATCCCTGGGCACAGAGCCAGGAGTAAACCTGAGCATTACCAGGTGTGGCCCAGAAACCAAAATAAAAACCAAAATCAATGAAATTTCTAGAAGAATAGGAGAAAATCCTTGTGATCTTGTCTTGGGAAAATACTTTAGATACCGTACTGACCATGACAGATAAAAAATGTGACATATGGAATTAATCAAAATTTAGACCCCCTACTCCCTCAAAGAAAACTATTAAGACAAGTCAAAGACTGGGGGATATATTTTGCAAATCACATATCTAATAAAAGTATCTGTATCCAGGGGCTTGAGTGAGAGATAGCACAGCTGGTAGGGTGTTTGCCTTGCATGCGGCCGACCCGGGTTCGATTCCCAGCATCCCATGTGGTCCCCTGAGTACCGCCAGGAGTGATTCCTAAGTGCAGAGCCAGGAGTAACTCCTGCGTACTGCCGGGTGTAACCCAAAAAGAAAAAAAAAAGTATATGTATCCAGAACTTTTACAAAAAACTTTCAAAACTAAATTAAAAAAAAATAACTCAACTGACAGATCAAATATTTTTAATGGATATTTTATCAAAGACTTTAAGTAGACAATGGCAAATAAGAACAAGAAAGAAAGTAGTATTGTGGCTAAAGTTTAAAATACTGGACATGCCACACGATACTTGTACATCTATCTATGAAGGAATTCAAACTTTCATATACTACAGGTGACAATATAAATGGTAAAAAACATTTTGGCAGTTTCTTGAAGTTAAACACAAACACTAGATGGTTCAGTCATTTAGTCTGTCATTCAGTCTAAGATATTTTTCATCCAAAAGAAGAATGTTTATATAAAGAATACTCTTCACAACAGCTTTATTTTTAATAACCCAAACCCAAATATGCACCATCAGGTGAACAGACACTGCGATATATATGGTGGTGCAGGGGGAGAGAGAGAGAGAGAGAGAGAGAGAGAGAGAGAGAGAGAGAGAGAGAGAGAAGCGCTGTGCCCCCTTTTGGCGTGC
>JAOXYA010000009.1:23313314-23325219 GCA_028565675.1 Sorex palustris | reverse complement strand
TTTCATAGGTCAAAGGAGATTCTTTTTACCATTACTGTGTGATCACAGAACACTTTCAGCTTTATATTCCTCTGAATCAATTATTATATCTAAATTTCCTACCACATCTAGCATTTTTCGATTTTCTCTATGAAATACTGTCTCTACAAATATTTTTCTAATAAAAGATATTTATCAGCTGTAGATCTCCTTTACCAGTGATTCTATTGTCTGAGAAACAAGAATTGTGAGGTATCTAAATCTGAAAATCTTTCTCATCTTAGAGCATGTAGAATACCTGAAAAGTTGCAATATGTGCTGAGTAATCTTATCAGATTTTATAAATGCATGCAATTGTCATTTTTTAAAATCTGGTAAAAGAGGAGAGATTTGTTTTTATAGTAGATACTATTATCCATAATACTAATTATCCATGTGATAACTCCAGCCAATGAATATCCAAGTACAGTGGTAGCCTTCCTTGCTTATTTAAAAATTAACAGCTACTATGTGTTATATAGGATCTAGCATTGTTGTAAACATTAAACATTATTATGGTTACTATAATTTAAAATATGCTATATGCCCTTTATATTTGTTTATCCACAGTACAGAGACTATTCTATGTCTTAAAAGTTAAGGCACCATGATTTGCAAAGTTGTTCAGAGTCAGTTTTGTTTATACCATGTTCCAACACCAATCTTACCAAGAGTATCAACTTCCTTCCAACAACTAACCATTCCCAGGTTCCCTCCCAATTGGGATCCTCCTTCCTTGACAATCATATTTTTAACTTCAGTTGTCATACTTTGTATCTTATGCTTTCTGAGTTGTTGGTGTTGAGGTTTAGATACATAGATATGCCACATCTCTATGTTGTTTGATGTGTTTGAGGCTCCTAACCCAGTAATCTTCTGTTTGTTTCTCATAATCCTCCTCAATTTATTTCCTTTCCCATGCTTCACAGTTCTATAATCTATGGATCAGAGTAACCTAGGTAGCCCTTTTTAGTATCATGCCTTCCCTTCTCCTGTTATTTTACCACAGATAAGTGATATCATCAGATACTTGTATTTATTCTTCTATTTTCACTTAACATGAAACCCTCTAGTTCCATCCAAATTGCAGTGAATTTCATGATTTTGTCATTCATTACAAATGCATAGTATTATATTATAATAAATATATATAAAAAGATGGATGTGTGGATAATGAAAATGTGGATATATATATATATAAACATATATATATATATATATCACTGTAGCACTGTCCTCCCATTGTTCATACATTTGCTTGATTATGCACCAATAATGTCTCCATTGTAGGACTTGTTGTTACTGTTTTTGGCATATCAGAGCTTGCCAGGTTCTGCCATATGGGCGGGATACTCTCAGTAGCTTTCCAGGCTCTTCGAGAGGGGTGGAAGAATTGAACCCAGGTTAGCTGCATGCAAGGCAAACACCCTACCCGCTGTGCTATCACTCCAGCCCATATATATCTATATTTCTCTCTCTATATATCCCATACACACACACACACACACACACACACACACACACACATATATATATATATTTAATGTGATCCCATTGGCAAGTAAATGGAAGCAATGATAAACAAATAGAAGTTTTGTCTTTTTATGGTTATATAGTATTCTTTTGTGTATACGCACCATAATTCCTTACTGAGTCATATTTTCTAGACACTTAGATAGTCTTATTTTGGCTACTGAAAATAGCACTGCAATAAAATATAAGTGTGAGGTCTTTTCAATTAAGAGTTTTTTTGGCTCAAGGGGAAGAAGCCAAGAAGTTACTGTATAGTATGTAAACCCAATTTTAAGTTTTCTAAGAAAAGTTGATCTTCTGGTCTTTAATGTCCCCCCGCCCCCCAGTGGTGATTCTATCTGAAGAGGTAGGACATCACAGGATAGAGGCCACCTGGGCTGGTGGCAGAGACAGGCGAGAAGTTATGGACAGGTTCTTCCCCTGTCTCTGGATCTCCTTTCACCAAGAGGCTTCTTTTACTTGGATACTGTCAGAGAGAACAACCCAGAAAAGATTTTGAAAACAATGAAAAACGAAGGTCTACAGGGGACCACCACAGTGTCCAGCCAAGCCTGCGGAGAACTCCTCTAGGTCCTCAAGTTCACCAAGTCCTGATGGCCAGTATATGTCCTAGATGGTATCAGATGGAGATCAAACAGATAATGTATTCTATTGAACGTGTATATGAGCATATTGATAAGCTGACATTTAATATACTTTGGTTTTATTTGGAGGGGGGTTTGAGGGTACACACACTCTGAGGTGTTCAGTACTTACTCCTGACTCTATGCTTAGAGATCACTGTTAGCAGACTTGTGGGACCAAATGGGGTACCAGGGATCAAATCCAGATCTGCTCTGTGCAAGACCCCGTCTTGTGGTGCTATCTCTCTGGCTCCTGATGAGTGACATTTAATTTAATTTGAAATAGAAGTCATTTCTTAGTTGCGGAAAGTGTGAGAAAGTTGCAATATAGAAAAAGGTGCAAAAGGATTCTGTTTCACACAGGAATCAGGCCTACAAAAATACTTGCACCAAAAAACAAATACATATGTTTGTGTGTTTGTGTGTGTATGTATTTGTCATTTATACGTAAAATACAAATAAAAAATAATTTTAGTGTTACTTGTTAAGTAAAAATAATGAAATAAACCTAAGTGTCTCTAAAGAAATTAATAAATGATTGCGTATCCATTCAGGCTTGAAAATGCATGGGCTGCAGCTATAGCACAGCGGCAGGGTTTTGCCTTATGCGCGGCCAGCCCAGTGGAGCCGGGTTCCATTCTTCCTCCCCTTTCAGAAAGCCCGGCAAGCTACCGAGAGTATCTCACCTGCACGGCAAAGCCTGGCAAGCTCCCCGTGACATATTCAATATGCCAAACACAGTAACAACAAAGTCTCATGATGGAGACATTACTGGGCCCGCTTGAGCAAATTGATGAACAACGGGAGGACAGTACAGTGCTACGTATTATTATTTTGAGTTCAGTTTCTTTTTTTTTCCCCAACAATGCTCAGAAGGCCCAAGGATCCCACCAGGGTTTCTCAACCAACTAGGCTCTTGATTCAGTGCAAGGGTCTGGGAACATGATGCTGCTCAGGACTGTGCATGGAGCTGGGGGCCCCAAGGGCTGCACATGGCAGTGCTCAGGGGACCACGTGCTTCCCAAGAATCTAACTGAGTAGGGCATAAGCTATCCACTGTAGTATTTCCCAGCCCGAGTTCAGCTTTTCATGAAACATGTCACAAAATAGATTTCATCAAAAAGCCCCAAAATGCATGTCATCACTAGACTCTCTGATTCTTCTTCTTCACGTTCATGTTCCCAGCAGCAAAGGGGCAGCAGCTGCAGAGGTGCAGGACCATGCGTGGGGATAGTGCCCACTGCTGGAGCAGGGCCACAAGCCCCCACAGCTGCAGCTCAGATTCCTGCCGATGATACCAGCAAACACACCAGGCCAGAACGGCTGTTTTAATGAGGGCATCAATCTCAGCCCGTGATGGTCACCACGTCTGGCACAGGTTGAGAGCCCAGCCAGCATCAGTGAGCTCTGAGAGAGGCCATGGCACCACTGAATGGATACTGAGTGGACACCCACCGACAGATATGGTGTTAGACCCCAGATGTAATGGGGCCTCACCCAAAACATAGGCTTAACTCTTCAGGGAAACCCAGCAGCTTAGGCAATTATTATTTATTTATTTATTTTTGCTTTTTGGGTCACACCCAGCGATGCACAGATGTTACTTCTGGCTCTGCAGTCAGGAATCACCCCTGGCAGTGCTCAGGGGACCACATGGGGTGCTGGGAATCGAACCTGGGTTGGCTGCGTGCAAGGCAAATCCCTACCCACTGTGCTATTGCTCCAGCCCCAATCATTTATTATTTTAAATCAGAGCTAAATGATTTTAAATCCCACCTTGTGGCAGGATGGCCACACCCCCAGTCAAATCTGGACTTGCGCTCTATGTCCAGCCGCCCTGTAGGCCCTGAAGCCATCAGCATGACTGGGTACCAACACGACTGATCGGCTTAAGAAAGCTCATGAGGCAGCAAGTTAACTGAGAGGACTGGAGAACATGCTTTTCTCCACATGCGACAGATACACACTTCAAATAAGACAAACTCGTCCCTCACTGCAAACCTGTTGCACTGTATTGGGGCTTTGGCCCTGCAGGAGGGAGTCAGCATAAGCTAATGAGCAAAGGGATTAGGTGTGTAGAAGGAAGCCCCAATGCCAGTGCTATAGAAGAAAGTGCAGGGGAAGTCCAGGAACCTGTGGACAGCCTCGGCCTCCAGCACTATATATATCTATATATTTATATCACTGTCCTCCCTTTGTTCATCAATTTGCTCAAGCGGGCCCAGTAACATCTCCATTTTGAGACTTATTCTTACTGTGTTTGGCATATTGAATACATCATGGCTAGCTTGCCAGGCTTTGCCGTGCAGGCGAGATACACTCGGTAGCTTGCTGGGCTCTGAGAGGGGCAGAGGAATCGAACCCGGCTCGGCCATTATATATATTTATATATAAATATAAAGTCCATATATATTTTTATATCATGATATATTTTATGGGTCTCTCAAAGAGGAATCGAAAGAGCTATGCTTGGAATATCACGCTTCACTCAAATGAGAGATAGAATCCAGAGTTCCGATCTCCGTCAATGCTCAAGAATTAGGAACACTGTCTTATTTGCCAAGGCATCAAAAATCAGATTGGGCTGGACACGTAATGAGGTTTACAAACAACCGCTGGACTAGAGCCATTACTGACTGGATTCCACGGGACATCAAAGATCACATGGACGCCCACCTACAAGATGGTCAGACTTCTTTGTCAAGACCCTGAATGATCGCTTTGAGGCTCTGCATGTTCCTAGAAGGAACAGATGCCATTGGGCTACGCTAGTAAGCAACAGGGATTAATGGAGACGTTACTGGCACCCACTCGAGTAAATCGATGACTAACGAGGGATCAAGTGATAGTAATGTTATAGTTCATGTTATTGCACATGAACAATTTGATTTTAATGTTTTAGATGCTTATCAACTTCAAGAAAATTGATCTCAAGCAAATAATACTGATGAAATCATGTGCCAGTGGATGGTTTCTACATATTATACACTTTGTACACCTTTTTAAAATTTGCACTGTTGAATCATATTTAATCTCTTTGGACAAATTTGTCTAGTCTTAAAAATACATTGGAAAAGTTTCAGAACTTTTTAAGGACCATATTCTGTAAAAAACATTAGTGTAAATTCAGACATTATGACCATTATTTAAAATTTTATTTTTAACTTTTTTCGCCCTATATAATTTACACTAGAATCATGGATACACTTTCTTTAGAATTTGGATTATTTCTTGCTATCTGTATAACCCATATGTGCAAAAAAGGAGAAGCAATAAATATTTATTTAGATTTTTGCATACCCTTTTATATTATTCAACATCTAAAACATTTATATATGTGATGAGGAAAGACATTTTGAGGTAGGTGATGGCTTGTTTTGGGGGATGAGCTTTGAGGATCCATATCCTGTAGTGCTCAGTAGCTACTCCTGTTTGTATATACAGGAGTGACTCCTGGAAATGCTCAGAGGCACATATTTCATGTCAGTAATCACACTGGGGTGTGCCACATGCAATGCAACTGCTTTAATTCCTCTACTGTCTCTCCATACCTGGAAATCATAATTCGTTTTAAAAATAATTATATATGTAGAAAACAATGAAAATGAGAAATAAGACTGCATTTAAGATACAAGGGATTATTGTTTGAGTAAATATATTTTATTCTAAATAATTTGAATAAAGTATTTCTGATAATTTTATTTTTCACTTTTGAGAGCACAGTAAAATTTAAATTATAGTTTATGTAACATGGTTACAAGACTGATAAAGTTTATGGATTTAATGAGCAAGTCACTGCAACCAAATTTTCTAAGATTCTCAATGGTTTCTCTCCACCCCCACATGATTAAATTTACAATAGATATATCCTATTGGAGTAAGGATTGAGTACATCCATTAACCACTTTATAAATTATATTTTTCAATGCTTTAGTACATTATAAGCATCTTTATCTTGTAATTAAAAATGTCAAATGAAAAATTTTGAAAAAATTGAAAGCATCTGGTAAAATATTATTGTGAAGAAAAAATGGTTAGGCTCCAACCTAAATATTATAAATATTATTTATATCCCCAACATCTAAACATGGACTAATTTAACAAAAAAAGAGAGGTATCATTTGAAGAGGCATTAGCCACAACATGATTCCTCAATCAGCAATTATTTCAACTGAGAAAAGGGCGTCTAGAGAGAAAGAGTAATCATGATTTGGCATATGTTTTGGTTAGAAAGTACACCATGAGAAAAAGAGAGGCTAAATGTAACAGCAGTAAAAAAAAGCGGTTACTGACATGGTGGTGAATGTTATATGATAGAGCCCCAAATGCCATTATTCTTTGGCAGGTAACTCCTACTAATGTGTTTGGTTACCTCACTTGTAGTTTTTCCCCAGAGGTGGTATTGCTGGAAAAAGGGAGCTCAATTTCTAGTTTTTTGAGAAATGTTTTTCAAAAACTGGACCAGTCTTCACTCCCACCACCAATGAATTTTAATCCCTTTCTCTCAACATCCAAGCCAGCACTAGTTGTTCTTGTTATTTTTGATGTGTGTAAGTCTCTGTTTTCTGAAATGATATCTCATTGTTGTTTTGATTAGCATATTCTTGATGTTTTGTGATTAAGAGCATTTTTCATGTATCTTTTGAATTCCTAATCTGAAAAAGTTTCTGTTCATTTCTTCTCCCCATTTTTTGATGGGGTTGCATGTTTTTTTGCCTGTAAAGTTCTACCAGTTGCTTTTATATCTGATAGTAACTTCTTACCAGATGGGTATTGGGTGAATGATTTTTTCCATTGACTGGGCTGTCTTTGTTTCTTGGTCAGCAGTGTTTCATCTTTGAAGATGCCTTGTACTTCAATGTCATGCAGGGTTTTGCCTATGTTTTCTTCCATGTACCTTATGGATTCAGGTCTGTCTGATGTTGAGGTATTTAGTCCATATTTATCTGACTTCATGCATGGCATTTGATAGAGGTCTGGGTTAATTTTTTCACATGTAGCTGTCCAGTTCTTGCGGAACCAGTTGTTACAGCTATGTGCAATCTTGAATTTATACCTTTTTATAACAGCCTTAACATATTCCTTGCACAAATCCTATGCAAGAGTATTACTCACAGTTCGTGAATATGTTCTGTTCTGGTCACAAATTCTCTTTAGGGGGTTAAGTATTTGCCTTTCTTTAAATACCTCTCTTACCTCCATTTTTAAAATGTACATTTCATTTGGGCTTATTACTGCTTGTCATTTATCTTGAATTCAACAAGTTTTGATTAGAGCTTCTAAAGTACAGATGTTATTTGAATTTCATCTCATTGAATGACTTCAATACACCTAAAATTTAATTTCAGTCCAATTTTCCAAAAAGAATAAGAAAACTATTAGATGCCTAGAAAACTAAATCAATTTTTAATAGCTACACAAATAATCAGTGGCAAATCATGATTCAAACCATGTTTATCAGATTAGAATATGAGTTCTTAGCACTACATTATTGCTAATGTTTCCATCTCCTTAATGACTTTTTTATATAGTGAGGGAGGCAGTCAACTAATTTTCAGTGCAACACTCATGGAAATAAATACAAATAGTTGAAAGCAATGGGTTATTGATATCTTTTTTAAAATATTTCTAAATAGAATGAATAAATTAGTGACTCTGGTTTCTGAGATGACACTTGAAACTTTTCAATCGACTGAGAAGAAATGGAAAGTTCTCCATTCTTAGAGATCAAAATTAGAGATGAGATGAGAAAGTTGTGGAAAATAACATGTTGTGTTTCCTAGAGTAGAGGTTATTGTTGAAAACTACATCACAGAACACCAAACCTGGAAAATTTTTATTTTTAAATAAATAGACAATAATGAAAATCAGAGGAAGAAAAGAATATGACATAACCTATATCTTAGAGAAGTTTCCAAAAATCAAAGTAGAGGAAAATCTAAAATATGTTGCATTTGGAAAAAAAGAATATTCCAGAGAAGCATGTTGAAAGGCAAGAGAATTAGTCATGATGGGGATAAAAAAAAAGATAAAGGACAGAAATGGCATTACTGAAAGAAAAGAGATAAGATTTGCTAACTGGGAGGCAGATAACTTGAAGAATAACCAAAAGGCGACATCATTTCTTTGCCTTACAGAATTATGGTATATGCTCTAAGCTATTGGAGTTAAAGATGAATTTGGGACCAGCCAAGAATATAATACTTTAGAAGGAATACACTCAGAGTGAAACTCAAAGTAAACCAAGAAGGGAAATCAGATGCAGCCCTAGGACTTTAACTTCTGGCATTGAATTGAGGAGTTGTAACTCAAATACCCCCATTGATTTAAAACCTTGCTTTACCTAAAACTATTTTAGTGTGAGAAGTGAAAAATTTAACCTCCCTGTACCTTGTGTGTATGTGTGTTTTTTATGTGTGTGTTTTGTGTGTGTGTCTGTGTGTATATGTGTGTTCAAATGAGAAGTACATAGAACACCAGAGTGATATACTTACTGGATAATAACAACTGAATTGGAGGGGCCAGGGCCATAGTACAGTCATTAGGGTTTGATCTCTGATACCACACAACACTCTCTTCCCCAAGGAATCCAGCCACGTCCCTGGTCATATTAGGCTGTGAAAGCTGAGCAGCCTTCAAGCAGTTGTCTTGGGTGACTGAATATCACCAGAGTGACCCACAGATTCCCTGAGCACTACTTAGAGCACTCCCCCCGCCCCGCCTCCCCTTCCCTCCATACACACACAGACAGAGAGAGAGAGAGAGAGAGAGAGAGAGAGAGAGAGAGAGAGAGAGAGAGAGAGAGAGATCTAAGACACCATGGGAACTTTTGAAGCTATCCGAGTGGGGAAAACAAAAATGCCAGTGTCACTGGGTTCTGAAGTTGTCCAAGCCCATTCAAAATACTCTAAGCCAGTTCAATAGCAGATGTTCTTCCTTGGGATTTGTTTTTCATAATGACAGCTTTAATGTGGAAGGCAGGGGGGAAGAACACAAGACAGCGCTCATTACAGAGTTTCTGTTTGCTTCTGTCTACTGGCGCTGCTTTGGTAGCAATGCCACATGGCAGAGGCATCTAGATCTCTTCAGGCCAAAATTTTCTAGGAATATATCTGGCTCTTCAGACACATGAATCTACTCAAAGATGTAAAGGATGAATTTTGAGCCTTCACGGATTTTTTTCCACACTGGAATTTCTCAGAAGAATATAATAATCTGCTACTAGAGAAATATAAGAAGATTTTATAAGGACATAGATGAGGGATACATGATGTTTTTCCCCCTTCACATCAATGTATTCCTGAGAACCTTTAAATGCTCTATTGTGAAATAATACAAGATCTCTGGTTCCCAAAGATGAGAATAATACAGAAATTTTAGAAGTATATAGGGGTTTCCCTGTATACACTCAGACCAGGTGTTTGCTTTTCATGGATAGGGTCTTGCTTCTATCAGTTACAGAGATAAAAATCTGGTTGAGCCATTATTAGTGGAAGAGCTGCTAGAAGAACATGCAGGAATGAGTATAACAAGGACAGAAAGTAGCATCTGAATGTGCACAATTGATTCGTGCTCTTGTACTTTAGCCATTGTTCTCATTACTCTTGGGAGCGATTATATATATTTTTTCAAAAGCATAATTGCTTTTGCATATGTCTTTAGGTTCACATAGTATGGACACATGGATTTTCTTATTATATTTGATTTGCCTATGTCTATAGTTTACTTTTGGAATCTCACTTATCTCTCAGTTACATGACTGCATGAGGTAGGATGCCAATGATTGTTATCTACATGTGACAAAGAAGTAAACAAAGTCTCAAATAATAATGAGCTATTTAAATTCACTATGTATTGGCAACAAGAGCTGAGCAAGAACAAACTTCTAAGTTTCTGGGTTGGGTTTGCAATTATTTACACAGAAAGCAGTTTTTGATGAAGAGAGATTCAGTCTGACCTCAAATCTATGAACACATAAAAACTGTCCTGAAAAACATTTCTTTTTGGCAGCTATGCATAAGCTGAGTTCCAGAAAGAAATGTAGGGAGGCGGATAAGTAGATCTCTCTTTTCTTCTGTAAGGATTCTTCTTGTGCTCCCAAATGCCACATGGAATGAATTTTGTCTTGCGAAAAACTTCTGAAAAGAGACTGAAGTACAAATTTGTTTAAACAAACAAACAAAACCGAAAACAAAAAACTGTGTACTGTTCTGAGTACTCAGATGAAACCAGTACATGCATTAGCTTTGAAAGAAGAAAGAGATATTCCCTTGGAAAAACTGTGGTTACTTGGAAAAGGACAGGAGAAGCCAAGAAAAAAATGAACAGTAGCAATGATTGAATCCAGAAGTTATAATGTCGGGAAAGGCAAAGCGGGGAAGAGTGGAAAGCAATCGGAAGTTCCCATAGGAAATGAAATCCCCATTCTCTGAGATGGCATTCAGTGTTTGCCCTCGCTCTATTTTACCTCCCTGGAGGGCTCCAGTGACTTAATACCCCATGACCTTCCAACCAACAAAACAACAGTGAAACAATTTCTGTTTCTATGGAGTGGAAAGCAAGAACGGTTAAGTTTCCGGGAGGAGGGTGTCTACCATGAGAAAGAAGTTCCACTCTTTTTCTGAGCCCATGGAAGTAGGAGGAGAGAATGGGCTTCTTGAAACATCATGAAACCTCTCACGCATCAGGTCCCTGGACCTCATTGCATTCTCCCTACTCTGAAAATTGTGCCCACCCCATTGAAATGCTGAGCTATTAGAAGTCAAATTTGCACATTTTCTTGCTCAGACTTAAAGAAGCTATTCCATTTTTTTTTTTCTCACAGAGAGAGCATCTAATTTCTTGGCACCAAGTCTATATAGTATTTCAGGAATATCCGTCTATCGTGGAGTGCATATGCTGACTACAGCAGCTAAGATGTTGATGTTTATTCGACCAGGAAGGGAGAAGAGTTGCACCCTCGGGTCTACCCCCAGGCAGCTGATTAAAATAAAGCTGAGGAACAGCAGAAAGAGTTAAAGGAGAGAGGGATTTCTGAATTAAATCTCTGCAGTTAGTAGTCCTGTACTCCAGAGACAAAGATCTGGACAGTTCTGACTGGCTCCTAAGGGCATTCATTATACCACAACTTAATGATATTAGTATGTTCTACCCAGAATCGTTAAGAAAAAAATTAATTATATGATACTGCATTTTTAAGTGGCAAGAATCTACATAATGTAAATTATTTAACACCTCCCTCTTGTTTTCCATCAAATCAATTAAATTGACATTTGTTGTTGAAAGCAATGTCGAGGAACAGAAACAGAATGGATTTTAAAAAAAAATTTCATTCTCCTTGTGCTGGTATGTTAGGGAAGGGGAGACAGATATATAGGAATAAATTTAGTGGAAGATTCAAACCTATGTGCCTTATTAACCTCGAAACAATTTTATGGCAGTCTATCAAAGAAGATGAGCTTTGAATAGTGACATCTATGTTGATTATATGGAGGGGAGATTTAGTCTAAATTGTAAAATTATGCTATGATTTCAGCTGGGAGAGCAAGTTTGAGCCTAGACTGAGAGGAAAGTATACCAGCAAAAGAAGAGAGTGACAAAAAGATAATAGCACACAGGGATAGAGGTAGATGGACAAGATTGAAATATAGATTGGGGTCATGTAATGAGAAGCTTTAAATGCTGGCTAAGTAATTGGTTATTTATTCCAAGCAATAGAACGAGAATGTTTT
>JAOXYA010000009.1:23279383-23289453 GCA_028565675.1 Sorex palustris | reverse complement strand
ATTTTCAAAATATTAATACTAATTGATGTAATCATATTACTTTTATGTTTAATATATTTTAGTATTCAATATGCCAGACACAGTAACAACAAGTCTCACAATGGAGACGTTACTGGACTCGCTCTAGCAAATTGATGAACAAAGGGAGGAAACAGTGCTACAGTGTGTATATCATAAATTTATTAGCATATACTGAACCATACTTGCATCACTGGGTTGATTGCCACTTGCTCAAGTAACCTCTGCTGTGAATGATCCTATGTGCCTTTTGTTTGAGATACTAATTTGAATTTCAGCATTCAACATTTCATGACAGAGTTCAGTTGCTGTATTGTTTAGCTCTTTCATGTTCTTTATTAAGGTTTTCTAATTTTTTTCTATCAACTTTCCCTCAAATTCATTGACTCTTCCAGTGATTTCTTTAGTTCAGTGAGCATGGAAAGAATTGTTGCTCTGAAGTCATTCTTAGGTAATATCAGTTTATTTATTTATCAGGTTTTGAGCCATACCCAGCAGTGCTCAGAGACTATTCCTGGATTTGCACTCAGGAATTGCCCTTGGAAGTCTCGGGAGACGATAAGGGATGCTGGTGATCAAACATTATACATTTATGTATACATTACATTTGTATACATAAAGATAATGAAATTCTGAGCTTTGAGAATTATAAAAAGTTAAAAGATTTCTGAAAATATACAGTATTTGAGGCATTTTTAAATGTTAACTTTTATAGAATTACTTGTATCAACTTCTTTATTCCAGTATAAATTCTGGAGCACTGTAGTATTTGAGCCAGTATTTTGCAATCAGATTGAAAACATTTTATTATTTTATGAAACATTTTAACTCTTAATCTCATGATGTCCTTTCAAATGAACTGTGGATATTATTTCTCACTCAGCATTCATTATGTTAAAACAAATTGATAAAGTGTATTAACAACAATATAGTATTCGATATGCCAGACACAGTAACAACAACAATATTTAGTGATTTGTATATGGCACTTTAAAAGAAGGAAAATTAGTAAGTTAAGAATAGCAATGAATGTGGTAAAGGTGAAAAAAGTTTAGGATATGTTCACTTAATTGGCTAGAATTAGCACATTTATCTCTCTGGGTCTTGAACTGCAGAAAGAAACTCATTAAGAGAAGATTACAAACTTTGCTCTCCTTAACCTTTCTTAAGAATTTTCAATTATTTAAATGTGTTATTTACCTTTTTTTCTACTCTTGCATGAATAGTTATACTTTTATTTCTTTTGATTATAACAACTTTCAGTGAAAGAAAGTACTTGATACAAAACCTTAATCATAAAACCATTAGCAAATCTTTCACTATGGCTCTGTTTTATAACAACCAATTTCACATGTCCTTTTTTTTCTACTTGCAGTCAATTTATTATCATATCATAAATCTAAACACCCTCCCCCTTTCTCAATCTCATTAAAAAAAACAGTTTTAATCTCTGCACCCTGGGTATTTTATCATCAAGAAAACATATTCAATAGCCGAGATTATAGCAGAGCTGTCTAGGATTACTAAAATTTCATTACTTCCATAAAATTTGCACAGAACATTTATAGATAGATAATAAATTACTGAATACTATGGCTGTCAGAAAAAATTATTTGTGTTCCTTTATAAGTTGGAAAAGGTAACACAATGTGTTTTAAAACCAAATATTTTGGAGATTATGTGATGATGCAGATGTATATCTTATCGAGTTTCCCTTCTGAGGAAAACATAAAGAAATAAACACTGTAGCTCTATAGCACTGTCCTCCCATTGTTCATTGATTTGCTAGAGTGGGCACCAGTAACATCTCATTGTGAGACTTGTTACTGTTTTTGGCATATCAAATACATCACGTGTAGCTTTCCGGGCTTTGCCATGTCGTTGGGATAAATTCGGTAGCTTGCTGGGCTCTCTACCCATCAGAGGGGTGGAGGAATCAAACCCAGGTTGGCCTGGGTCAGCCGCATGCAAGGCAAATGTGCTACCGGCTGTGTTATCACTCCAGTCCCAAATAGATACATGTAAATATGTATGTGAATATTAATATATATATATTCACAAACTCGTACCAATGTGAGGAACTTAAACTCAGCTTTAGAAGTCTGCTTTTCTTTACAATTAATTTGTGTTGTTCTCTTAATGGGCAATATTTTTACACTTAATAACCAAGTTACTTGAAACTGAGAGCAGGAAAGGGGCTTTCATTTCAGGTTGTCAGTGGAGTGGAGTTGGTAGGAAAGTGAAAAGGGACCATGAGGACTGACAGATTGAACACCAAAACAATGAGGCAGATACTAAAATGACTCAAATTTGTGGTACACATATTGTATTGAGTTACCAGGAAATGTACAATGTGTTATTATGTATTCCTTTGTAATTTGGACATAAAATTGTGTAGTTTTCACTTGTAATGGAGAGTAAAAAGAAATCTCTTTTGAATGGAATGAATAATAACATCAAAATGAATAATAGCATCAAAAAGAAAAAAATTTATAGTCCTAAGTATACCTGGTGCTGAGAAGTGAAAAAAACACACTTAAATTGTAGATTAAAACTTGTTTGTTTGTTTGTTTTTGCCCTTTTTTGGGTCACACCCAGCGATGCTCAGGGGTCACTCCTGGCTCTGCACTCAGGAATTACTCCTGGCGGTGCTTGGGGGACCATATGGGATGCTGGAGATCGAACCCGAGTCGACCGCATGCAAGGGAATGCCCTACCCGCTGTGCTATTGCTCCAGTCTTAAAACTTGTTTTTTGAAGCTAGGAGATGGCATTATTAAAAGAAATATTGAGATAAAATTGGGATCTCAATGCAAAAATACATTTGGAACAAGTTATTTATATAAATTAGGTCAGAGTTTTCTAAACTATGTTCTGAAGAAATGTGATATATATAAGAAATAATTGATGCAGATGCTATTTTTTAACCAAAATTTATTCTAGAAAAGCATGTGTGTAGAAAAAT
Organism: Sorex palustris; assembly: GCA_028565675.1. Taxonomy (NCBI): domain Eukaryota; kingdom Metazoa; phylum Chordata; class Mammalia; order Eulipotyphla; family Soricidae; genus Sorex; species Sorex palustris. Next base: position 23,286,471 of record JAOXYA010000009.1, on the reverse strand, counting down.
GAACAAACAAATATTATTTTAATTATGTAATGGTCTGCCTTTAGCAGAAACAGCTGGAGCAATCCCTGGAGGACATTACTGTGTGCTTTGAGGCAGGGAAGGCCATTTATAAATGGACTGGTCAGGGCACGGTGACAAGCCCTGCCATTATGGCCATACAATATCCATTCTCCCTGCCTCCCTTACAATGAAACCCTGGTTTGGACCAGAGTGCCTTATGGCCAATGTCCAAGATTTGATTTTTCTTCATAGTAGTAGCCATGTAATAAAGTTTGGGTCAGTGAAATGCAATAAATGGACTTTCAGAAAAATGTTTTTCTGAAAAATTGGAAAACTTAGTTATTGTGCATCTTTTTCTTCTTTGTCATCTTACCTCCTGCCTGAGAACTGGATTTGATAAATAGTTAGAGCAGCCAACGAGTTTGAGGAGAAAAGTCTGATTCAAAAATGGTGATCTTGGGGCTTGAGAGACAGTATGGCAAGTGCAGTGTTTGCCTTGCATGCTGCACGGGTAGACCTGGGTTCGATCTCCAGCATTCTACATGGTTCCCCAAGCCCACCAGGAGTAATTCCTGAGTGCAGAGCTGGGAGTAACCCCTGAGCACCGTGGGTGTGGCTCCAAAACAAGAGAAAAAATGGTGATCCATGTAACCAAGTGAAGTTAAGGTCCTTGCTGGCATCATAGTATTAGTGCTCCAGTCTTAGTCTCTAAGATCCAAATTCCATGCTATGAGGGGCACGGTGGGGGGTAAATATCATTCAGTCAAAATATTATTGTCAGATTCCTGTTTCATATAGCAGTCTTATTGTATACCCACTAATATCACCTACTGGTTATCATCTATGTCACATACCTTGGATATGAGGGTGATCTGGCTGCAACATCTGTCACACGATTGATTTCCAGGGTTTATTCGGCTGATCTGGTTGGCTAAGCAGGTGTCCCCTTCTTCCCTCACCACTCCATGTTTTTTTCCTCCTGAAGCTGCATACTTGGTTGAAGAGGAAGAGGATGGTCTTCCCTGAATAGAGATGAATGCTTTTTCAGTCGAGGGTATATGAGCAGCTGTGCTCCTCTGCTAGAACCTCCAAACAAGCTCTCATTGTCACATACCTTGACACAAAATTTCAGCATGTGTGGTATTAAACAGCCTTTATTCAATATCAATACAGCACTAACCTGTCTTCCTATTATCAGTGGCTAAGAAAGCTTTCCATGAAAAAAAGAACCTTAGGCTTCTAAATAATACTTAATTGAACATAAATTTAAAATACTTTAAAGTGAGGATAAGCAATATAAACTTTAACTTTCTGAAGTAAAAAAAGTCTAGATGCATGCTGTTAGAGACAAAACAATATTTGGACAGACTATTTGGACAGACTACCTTAAGAGAGCATAAATAGGGCCCCAGAGAGAGCTCAATGGGTGAAGCATATGATATGGATGTGAAAGCCAGCTTTGATCCCCAGCAGCTCACTGTTAGGAGTGATCTTTAAGTACCACTGAGTGTGGCTCAAAAACACAATTAAAAGGAAATAAATATTGCAGCGTATGTAGCTCACATCCCTTTCATCTTTGCTACAATGCATCCTAGCAAGGGAGTGACCTCCAGGCACACTGGAAAGCTGAGTCTGGGGCCAGTCTTTTCAACCATACATAACAAGGCTATCTTCAGGAAAGAGCTAATTTTAAGGCCACAAAATATCATATACTTGATCACTTGACATTTCGTTACTCATCGATTTGCTCAAGCAGGCGCCAGTAATGTCTCCATTCGTCCCTGTGGCGTGCTAGTGTAGCCCAATGGCGTCTACTCATTCTAGGAACACGAAGAGCCTCAAAGCGATCATTCAGGGTCTTGATGAAGAAGTCTGACCATCTCGTAGGTGGGCTGCCACGCTGTCTTTTGACATCCCGTGGAATCCAGTCGGTAATGGCTCTAGTCCAGTGGTCATCTCCAAATCTCATTATGTGTCCAGCCCATCTGATTTTCGACGCCTTAGCAAATGAGACAGCGTCCCCTATTCTTGATCTTCAATGAAGGTTGGAACTCTGGATTCTTTCTCTCATTTGAGTGAAGCGTGATACTCCAAGCATAGCTCTTTCTATTTCTCTTTGGGAGACCCGAATAGCATTCTCATCTTACTTGGTGATCAATTGCCATATATTCCATTCTAGTCTTCCTTTGCCTCCTTCCAGTCTGACTCACTGCCTGCATTCCTCTTCTCATGCCTGCTCTCATAGTCTTAGTCATTTAGAACAAACACCAAGGGTTGGGGGTAGCAATTACACATAGGTGAAATAGCACAATCAACAAACATAATGCCCTTCTTTCCGGGGAAACTCTTCTAAGACAGAGATCTCATCCTGCTAGGAGATCAACTCAAGGGTGGAATTTTGTCTAAGGGTGTATTTACCCTTTTCTTAGCTCAATAACCATTTAAACAGTCATCTCAAATTTACTTCTTAATAATCTTTCTAGTCATTTTGTATTGACACAGTAAGAGGTTATTAAACTTATAGGGTGGCTTTCTTGGGAACATCTTGCTATAGATCCCAGACTACAGTCCTCAGGTCAGATAAGTCCTTCCAAATCCCTACAGAGTCCTTGTCCAGTCACTTCTCTTTGGGTCATGATAAATTTTTTCATCACCACACTATTAACTTATTATATAAATTTTATGGCTCTTGGCCTGTCCCTTTTTGGTGCCAGGGTAGCTCACACCTTGCCCTGGGTTCATCCAAGTCCGTTCGTAGAGACCCTGGGGTGCTAGAAACTAAGAGCAACTGAGGCTTAAATTGAGCAAATATGACAGATATTGTATTGACAATATCTGTTGACAAATATGACAGAGAGTAAATATGACAGAGTGAATATTATTTAGATTCAATTAATTCCCAAGTTACAAAAGCATGACATTAAGTGTCTTCCTGTGTCTGTACAAAAAGGAGATTCCTCTAAAGTAAACTATGCAAAGGACATAAGGGAAAGAGCAAAGCAATATTTCACTTACAAATACAAAATCCTAGAAGAGTCCCTAGAAGAATCTGTCCTTACAAGTCACAGGTTCTGATTTGGGGATATAGTTGATTAACAGAAAGGGGAAGCAGAGCACTAATGAGAGGTTAAAGATAAACACAGAGGAATGTGAGTGCCTTGGGAGCACTTTGATGGGTGTAACCCAATAAACCTAAACGCCCTGTGGCAAGGGAGAAAGGACAAGGAGAAAGGGCTAACCAATCTTATCCTACAAACAGTCACTAATTTTCTGTTGTTTTAAACTTTTTGTACATATTCCTTAAAAGGTATTGAATAATCATGGTTTTTAGAATGCCATATAAATAGTAACAAAGGAGTACATACCTTCTGCAGTTTTTCTCTCACCCCCAGGTTTATTTATATAGTTGGAACTCAATGGTATATAAGGCAAAGCATGCAACATGATTATTGAATGAATTTATATAATTATGAAATTATTACCACAGTCACTGTCACTGTCATCCCATTGTTCATCAATTTCCTCGAACAGGCACCAGTAATGTCTCCATTCATCCTAGCCCTGAGATTTTAGCCAGTGCCACATTGGAGGCTCTTTCAGGGTCAGATAAATGAGACTCATCATTCTTACTGGGTTTTGGCATATTGAATACGCCACTAGGAGTTTGCTGGACTCTACCATGAAGGCAGGATACTCTCGGTAGCCTGCCGGGTTCTTCTAGAGTGAGAACTAGAAAATAAGAGGTCTGGGAGCTTGGTTTTATAGTCTTGGCCATTGATGGGATTACACGGCACACACACATGTGCACGGGGGGCTTTGGGGGAGGGGGGCGGTTCTTGGGTGTAACGTCTAGTTACATGAAAGATGGGGGATCTGGGTGGAAGAGGCCCAGTCCCCATTTGAGCAGGCTTGGAGATCTCAGCCCTGGGTCCTGCAAACCTGGGTTCCTCTGCCGGTTACTTCATGCGTGAGGCTCGTCCAAGAGCGTGGAGAGTGGTCTTAAGCATGGCTGTCACTGGATTTCAGAGGTCTTCAGCTGCTGGGGCTCTGCTCTGGGCAGGGAGGGAAACTCGATTTGCCCCCCTCCAAGGGGCCCCGGTGAGGACAGCCAGGCGCAGGGGCAGGAGATTCTGCATTGTTCTCTTCTAGGTGCTTGGTTTTATAGTCTTTGGGTCTTGGCCGTTGATGGGATTACATGGCACTGGGGGCAGTTGGTGGGTGTAACACTTACCTACTGGGAGATGGGGGATCTGGGTGGAGGACGTCCAGTCCAGATCCGAGCAGGCTTACTGACTGTGTTATAAGGCTTACTTATAATTTACTGTGATAATTGAATCTGCTCGGAGTCTGCTCAAGTTATCACAGTAAGGTTAGTTAACACCCCCATCACTCACATAATTAGCATTTTGTGTATGTGAGGTAAGAACATTTAAGATGAAGCTCAGCAACTTTCAAGCACACAATACAGTGTTGTTAATTATGCTGAAGTTTATATGCTTAGAATTTATTCATCTTATAATTGGAATTTTCTACCTTTTGATCACTATTGCCCCTTTCCTTTACCTCTAGCTCCTATCAATCACCATTTTACTTTGTTTCTATTTCAGCCCTCCTTTTTTGTTTGTTTTTGAGCCACACCCGGCGATTCTCAAGGGTGACTTCTGGCTTTATACTCAGGAATTACTCCTGGCAGTGCCTGCCTTATACTCTTTACTATCTCACCAGTCTCATTATTTGTAATTTTTAAATGTGTTTTTATTTCAGATTTCTAATAATGGTGACTTAATGGTTTTGAAGCTTTTTACTTTAGTCTCAAGGCCTTTGAACCCCACCCCCCCCCAAATTTCAACTTTTATTTATTCCCCCCTTTCCTGTCTTATTTAACTTCCTTATCTTGGAATTACAAATCCTACATTTTATTCTAAAAGTTTGTCCTGTTAATCTAACATTTTTCTTTTCCCCATATAAATTTGTTATTCTAAATATGATGCTGCAGTGATTTAATTTTGAAATTAGCATAGATTATAAATCATTCCAAGGATATTTTATTTCGTTGCTCCTCCTTCACTAATGTATACTGTCAATTCTATCATATATTAAAATTCTACATTCAAATGGATTTGAGTGTGGGTGGTCTGTTTTGCTACACTGATTAATTTATTAATTTTATAAAATATTTGTTATTCTAATGTTGGGCTAAATATGCACAGCAGTAGACAATCCTGGACATCTCTGTTGGAGGGGTCCCGAAACTATGCACATTCATATTGTAAATGTTAATACTATTGTAACCATGTTGCCTAAACTAAAACCAAAATAAATTTTTAATAAAGAAAACATAGTTTAACAAAACAGAAAGTACATTTCCCTTTACAAAAAATTCATTGCAGGTTAGGGCAATTTTCTAGGAAGAGTTGTCCTTTGTGGAATGGCTAAACAATCCTTCAACTCATGATTCTATATACAGTATGGTTGGAGACAGCTTTAAAATATCTAAGATGGCAATTAATAGTTCTGAATTAAAAAATGTCACCTCTAGTAAACCTTAAATTAGTCAGGGGAAGACATAATCTGACTGTAACAGTAAGAAAACAATTTGAATAATGATTTTCTTAATTATGCCTAAATGATATTTTCCATCATTTTTTGCATGGCATTTTTGGTACTTACTATTATGTTTAGTTACTTTTACATTCATATGATAATTATACATAAAGGTTTTATATTTTCACATAATGTTGCTCTTGCTTTGATATGAAAGATAGATACTCAACATAAAATAATTTGGGATATACTTTTATCTTTTATTGAGGATTGCTATAATAAAATGTTCTGTGATTTTAAAGCTGTTTTAATTTTTTTTTTGCTTTTTTGGTCACATCCAGCGATGTTCAGGGGTTATTCCTGGCTCTTCACTCTGTAATTACTCCTGGTGGTGCTTGGGGGACCATATGGGATGCCGGGGATCGAACCCAGGTCGGCCGCGTGTAAGGCATACGTCCTCCATGCTGTGCTATCACTCCAGCCCATAAATATTTTTTAAAATAATTATTGATTGTTCCTCTTTCTTTAGAATTAACTTTTTGAATGGTGTTTTTGTAGAGCAAATTTTTGTAGAGCTCCTGGAAGAGAACAACGCAGTCTTCTGTCCCCACACCTGGCTGTCCTCAGCGGGGCCTCTTGAAGGGGGACGAATTGAGTTTCCCTACCCACCCTGAGCAGAGCTCGGGTAACTAAAGACCTCTGGAACCCAGCCACAGCTATGCTAAGACCACTCTCCGCACACTCAGATGAACTTCACACATGAAGTAACCAGCAGAGGAACACAGGTGTGTGGGACCTGGGGCTGAGATCTCCAAGCTTGCTTGGTTTGGGACTGGACCTCCTCCACCCAGATCCCCCATCTTCCAGTAGCTTGACAGTTATACCCACCAACTGCTGTGTAATCCCACAAACGGCCAAGATCCAGACACTTTAAAACCAAGCTCCTGGAAGTGTGCGGCCACATTTGCAGCTGCAAGACCTCTTATTGTCTAGTTCTTGCTCTCAGAGATCACGGCAAGCTACTGAAAGTATCCTGCCTGCATATATACGCCTGACTGGGAACACCTGTAAAGGTGATTAGAGGCTGCCCCAAAAGCCTCCATCCCACTCGGAGATCCCAGAAAGCTACTGAGAGTATCCCACCTGCATGGCAGAGCCTGGAAAGCTACCCGTGGCTCACATGATATGACAAAAACTGTAACAATGATGGTCCTCATTTCCCTGACCCTGAAAAAGTCCCCAGTATGCCTTTGGGCTACACTAGCACATGATAGGGATGAATGGAGATGTTACTGGCACCAGCTCGAGCAAATCGATGAACAATGGTATGAAAGTGACAGTGACAGTGATTTTTGTAGACTCCAAAATAGTGCAAGTAGCTTAGAAACCTTTACCTATAATCATCCTCCTTGACTTATGTACTATCTTGGTTTGAATTTCATGTTTATTTTTTATTAAAAGGCCCTAAAGTAAAGGCCCTCCCGTTGATCATTGATTTGCTCGAGCGGGCCCAGTAACATCTCCATTGGAGATTTTGTTGTTAC
>JAOXYA010000009.1:23220133-23231346 GCA_028565675.1 Sorex palustris | reverse complement strand
AAAATCCCAAATAATAATGTTGGGTCTTTTGTAATAATATTGAGTGTGATCAATGGAGAGAGAGAGAGAGAGAGAGAGAGAGAGAGAGAAGAGAGAGAGATGCCAAAAACTTAAAATTATTTCACATTTAGAAAATGTGAACACAGTGAAATATTAAGTCGGGGACACAAAGGTTTTGAAGTCCCTTTTGAGATTTGAATGGACAATGGACATGAAAAAGGTCCTTTGCATCATGGGAAAGCAGATTACAATCAGATTTGGAGGTTAGACACGTACAGTATCAGGTCACTATTTAGATAAAATTAGAGGCTGGACTGACAGAACAGAGGAGAGGGCATTTGCCTCGCATACGGTCAACTGAGTTTCATCTCCTGCACCACATTTGCCCCCCATCCCCGAGCACTGCCAGGAGTAACCCTGAGCATCGCACAGTGTGACTCAAAAAAATAAAAATAAAAACAAAGGATAAAAATAGACTGCTCACTAGAGAGTTAGACATAATGTTGTAAGGGCCAGAGAAACAGTGAATAGTGTGAGCACAAAGCCAGGAGCCTTGAACACTATCAGGTATGATCCCCAACCAAACAAACACGAAGCAAAGCAAAAACAAAGAGAAGAAAGTAACATGTTGATAAATAGATATAAATGAACTCGGGGCGGGGGGGGGGCAAAGGAAAAAAACACTAAACAGTGAAGTATTCACATCTAGGAGAAAATGTTGGCACGCACATGATGAGAGATTGTTCCTTTTTCCTTATTTCTATATGGATTTTTCTTTTTGCACTTAGGCAATATTTATGTGTGGTGTGGAAACCTTTTAGATGCTACCATAAATAAAAATAGCTCCCTGTAGATGCTTCTCCTTCCCTACAAAGAGTCAGAGCGAGCTCTGTCCAGTTGGCCTGGGACTGTCTGGTCCTGGGGACCCAGGCCTGTGTGGCCCCCTGTGCTTCTTGCAGCAGTTGCTTCCCAGGTGGGTGTTGGGTCCCTTGGGTGGGGAGAGCTTTGGTCTAGGGCCCTGGGACCATCTCAAGGAGCACCATGCTTCTTCCTCAGGAGGACCCTGCAGACTTACTCCAAGTATATTTAAATGAAATGACTTTGCTGGAATCGCAGGTGAGAGATGAAACTCCACATGTGACAGGGGAGAAAAAATAGCAAGTTCTATTTCTTCCTGCCTCCCGCACCCCTCCTGACTCAGAGATGCTTGTTGCCGCTCTTCCACAGCTTTGGGTTCCCAGCGCCTTTGGGTCCTAGTCTGGGGTGTCCCTGCCCCCTTGCTTTCTAACTTATTGTCTCTGGGTGTTTCTTTTTTTTTTCTTCTTTCTCTTGCTAACATATGAGATAAAGAAGTGGATGTTGATGACTTACAATCAACGCACAATACAAGATTGTTTCTGCACAAATCATGTGAATTCATTTAATTAATTTAGACTTCATAGATTGCTAATTAATTGCTTGGCTCAAATAACTAGGGAGTTTCAGGCAACTGCTCGGTCTTTTCTCTGACTGTTAAAGTGGTTTGTGTGTGCTGAGGAGGCCCAGAAGGAAGTGTGCTGACGCGCTCAGCATCTTTCAGCAGAATGGCTGAATCCGCGTCAGAGGCTAATCCTACAAGAGATGGAAAGAAGCTGTACAATACCACGGGTTTCTAGTCTGTGCATAAAAATATTCTAGTGATGCACTATTGTTTATTTAATTGGAAACATTTTTTAAATTAAAAAGGCTATTGTGAGCTAAGTCATACTTAGACACAGTGGGATAAATTGTTGAAATCTCTGTATTCAAGCCCGACCAAATGCTGCTATTCATTCAAGGAGTAAAATGCTGTATGCTAAAAAAATGCTCTAATAAACTTCAGTATTTTAGATGAGGTTGAGTCATTAGCTTGGGGTGTTCGCTGTCCGAGTCTGATTCTTCTTTGTTCCAATTTTACTTTTACCCAGCTCTTGCTGCTTGAATGTAAGGTGTAAGATGTAATGTCACTCAGTTGTTCTGGGAAAATTCATGGACTTAGAGGTGACTTGGAGGTGACTTGGAGGTGACATGAGGGTCCCTCAGTGCTGGGGGAGTCTGGCTGATTGGCAGGAAGCAACGTCGTCCCTTGCTCTGTTCATGCTGTTAAACAGTCCTGAGTAACAAGAACTGCTTCCACATACACAGCTCTTGGAGGATTCTCAATTGAAAACATGTTTCCTGAATATGAACTGATCGAAGGCCTCTGCCTTTGGATTTGCTGTGCCCCGGGCCTCTTTCCTGGCCAGGCTGAGAACTCAGGACAAGCAACTGCTGAAAGTGTGACTCCTAGTTCAGTGGGATGTTAGCAATGCAAAGACATTCAGGTGATGTCACAACCTGTGTTAAAATAATTTTAGCATAAACAATAGGTCTAGGCAGCCTGGTCACCTCTGCATGGCCCAAATTTACCCCATGATTGTCATCACCCAAGTGCCTCCTCCTCCGGGCAGCCCACCAGCTTCATCCACTGAACCCTGAGTGTGAAGAAATACTTTTCCATTATTCCATCACAACATATTTGCTCCACTTTCCTGAACCATAATCTCCCCGAGGCACAGGCAGTCTAGATAGAAACAGTCCCGGCAGGTGTGTGAAATTGTAACTGAAATGACTTAGAGTCCTTCCTTTACAAGGACTGTGGAGGGAGATGCTATCTTATATAGGTCACCTGAGAACAAGCATTTGCATTTTTCAGAACAAGTTTCTCATTCATAAAATATTTTGAAACATGATCAGCACCTTTCCCCTTTTGGTGCTGGGGCGGGGACTCCCCAAGACAGAGGAGTTTAAATGCAAATGGATGCACTTCACGTCAGGACTTTGTAAATAGCTTGTTTTTCTATGAAACTCCCATCTACCAGCTTTAACATGCACTGAGTCCTCTTGTGTGAAATAATTTTTACCACAAGCTTGTCCAAGGATGAATTTCTATTTCCATCATTTCTGGGATACATATTCACTGGGGGCATGTTGTAAGAATCTCGTGTTCACAATGCCTTCTCTCATCTGTGGGATATAAAGAAACCTAGTAAGGAGCCCAGGATCCAGAGCAGAGCTGACCCAGGGGTGGGGTGGGGGTGTGAGAGAGGGGGAAGGAGAATGTGAGGTTGGATCGTGGTCTTCAGAACCTTGTCATTAGCAGTCTTGTGAACTCTGGTGCTGAAAATTCCAAAACACAGATTAAAATGGAAAAATACATCATCTTTCTCTCCAGTCAGAGATTCCCCCCCAGAGGAAATTAAGGGGCTTTAAAAGCAGTGGAGCACTGGGGCCATTGTGTGAGACCCTGTGGGCACTGCTCTATCTCTGCCATGCTGGGCATTCCCTCAACTGCAGCTGGGGATAGACAGGGTCGGGCAGAGGACAGCACCAGCCCTAACCCCTCACAACCTCTCTGAGCTCAGTGTTTTCCATCACTAACTTGTGTGTGTATGTGGGGGGGTGTTCATGGGTATTGTTTGGGTATAGGACCTAAGAACCATCGTTCTGGTTATTTATTTTATTGTTGAAACTGTCCTGGAGTTGTACACAGAGCTTTGAGATTCCACTCTGTTTTAGTATGACCTCAACCCTCCTTTTTTTAAATTGAATTACTGTGAGATACAGAATTACGGAGTTGTTCATGATCAAATCTCAGGTATACAATGTTCCAACACCCATATCTTCACCAGTGTGCATTTCCCACCACCAATGTCCCCAGTGTCCCTCCCGCCTGCCTATCCCCACCACAGCCACAGCCTACCTCTCTGTCAGACAATTTTCTTCTCTCTGTATCTTATTTTCCTTTTAAGCACTGTGGTTTCCAATACTGTTACTGAAAGGCTGTCACCCCAGTGACAGTGATAATTGGAAATGGTCACTTTGGACAAAAACCAAGTGCCAAGAGGGGGTAAAGAGATGTGCATGAACCACTTTCTTATGAGAGTTAGCTCAGATTTCCCTTTTTCCTGCCTGGCCAGGGGTCCCCAAACCTCATGGAACCCTGGTGTCTTTTATTGGAGAAGTTTATGGTGAAGAAGTGGAGGATAACAATTGATTTGTCCTTTTTCCCTTGCCACAAGGAGGTTAGGTGTAAAATGTATGTATTGCTTCTACTTATCGTTGGTTATAGACTAGCATATCAAACTGATAGGTCATAGGTATATAATGACCCAAGATCCAGCACACGTTTGTGTTTATATAATTGATTGCTTGATCTATGTATTCACTCATGTCTATTTATCTATCTATCTAGCTACCATGATTTACCACATGTAACTATGAGCTCAATCTTCCATCACCTGACTTAGCTCTTCCTAGTTTTTGTGTTTGTAAAACCCATCAGCTCTTAGAAACCTGCTCTCACTAAAATGTATCTAACAATTTTCTAATAGAATACACGGGATACAGTTTAAAAGTTGTGAATAAATACATGATAAAAATTTACTAGAGAATATATAGTTTTGAATGGGATTTTCAGTTTAGCCTTACTCTCTCTATATATATATATTTATAATCAAAAGAATACTTCCCTTTGGAGGGGCCAGATCACATTTTACTTTTTATTTTTTCCTTTTTTATAATTTTATTTATTTAATCACCGTGAGAGCAGTTACAAAGCCTTCAGGTTTAAGTCTCGGTCTTACAATGAAACACCTGTCTCTTCACCAGTGCCCATTCTCCACCACCAAAACCCCCAGTATACCTCCTAACCCACACCCTCCCCTTCCTGTAGGGCAGATGATTTCTACATTACTCTTTCTCTACTTTGATTACATTCAATGATTTGACACCAGACCCACCATTATTACTTGGGATTTTATCCCAACACTCAGATCTGCTGAAAAGGCAACCATAGACAATTTGTTTTCTATTTCTGGTTATGAATAACATGATATGATATGACCGCAGTAGTGGCCGTGCAGTTTTGGAATTCTGAAATTTTAACAACTAAATCTGAAGGGATTTCTGCCAAAACCTGCTGGTTTCTGAGATTTGTTCCTGAATCTTTTGGGATCATGGCTGTTAAGCAATTTGATAGGACTCAGAGAGGCCTTTCGTGGGTGACATCTCAGGGACTTGTTGGGGCGGAGAGGAAATGGCTGGCTCCACCTCCATCCCATGATGCCCCACGTGTATTGTCCAGACCCAAACCTGACTGTCCAGTGGCTTCTGGAGGATGGCAGTAACTGAGCCTCCAAGGGGGAAATGATGGAAAGATAGCACCCTTTTCCCCCTGGGGTGGCCTGATGCTGGTAACCTAATGCAGGGACTTGACACATTTCTGCCAAAAGCCTCTGGGTTCTGAGATTTGTTTCTGAGTCTCTGGGATCATGGTCGTTAAGCAGTTTGATCAGGAACCAGAGTGGCCTTGCCTCCAATTATATAGCTGAGCCAGAGGTGGTTTGTGGGTGTGTCTCCCACATACCTAACTTTTGGCCTCTTACTTTCTTGGTAAACTTGGCCCCAAGTTGTTGGGGTCTGTCTGGCCAAAAGCACAGCAGCAATTTTGGGGTATCTAGAAATCTGAAGGCACCATCAGGCTGCTGATAAGCTCGCTTCATAAGTACATATTGACCTGCTGGAAGTACCATGCCCCGTAATTTCAACATTTTTAAAATCAAATATACTCATTATCTTTAAGAAATAGAAAACTTTAAACAATAAATGCGGCATTATTTTTAACTTGATCAAAACCTGTAAATACAAGTTAAACTTGATATTTCAGCAGGAATTTGTGCTAGCAAGAAGCACTAGGTAGTCGGAGAAGTATCTCTAAGAAAGTAAGAGATTTATTGCAAGTCTCTGCTTAATAATGATGATTTAGACAGAAATGGGGGTAAGTGAGACCCCACTGGAAATGCCTTAGCAACTGTCAAATATGTTATAGGATTCTAGCATTGTGAGCAACAGCTTTTTTCTACCAATTTAAAATAGTGTTTTCATAGTACCATTTTTGCTATATGAACACATAAATCCAGTAGGAAGCTGGGCAATCTTTTACTTTGAAATGGTAGGCTTAGGGATTGTGTTGCAACATTTGTAAATGGATAGCAAAAAAAAAAAAATACATAAAATTTATTCTGATAGAGAACAATACCTTCAACAAAAGCTAAGAATAGATTGTGCTATTTATATAAAATGTTGATTTTTTTGGAACTATCCTGAATTGAAAAGTTTTAATTCTTCAATTATCATGAATAATACTTGACTTTTAATTGATTGTCATTATAACTCATCATCAAATTGTCACATTGAATTCTTTTTCTGAAAGACACTCTCAAAAATAAAACAATGAAAATGAACCCTGACACTTTTCATTCTGTAAAATTATTATAGCGAAGACATCTCATGGGGAACTCCTGTGATTTTCTCCATTTATTCCTAAAGCAGAGGCTTCTGTCCTGAAACTTCCATGATGTAGGGGATTTCAGAGAAACAGACAGGCCAAGAGACAGTATCCAAAGTATTGTTTCCACAATCTTGCACCAGAGTCTGAGAACTGGGCTTCTGAAGTCATATCCACTTAATTATATAAAACTTATTCCATACTAGAAAAGGAGAGAAATGTTTTGACCAAAATTATTAATGATAATAAAATAACAAGAAGATTTGAATTACCTTCATGAATATTTCCCTCATTTATCTCTCTTTTGTTGTGTTAATGACTGAGAATCACATGCTTTAGCTGTAGCACCAAGGGTCCCAGATGGTGGTGTCAACTGGATGGCAGTTGACATGTGGAATGGTGCAGGCAATTGAACTCTTGGGCTCATGCCCAAAAGACAGGTATTCTACCACTGAGTAATCCTGGGACTACTGTTTTCTTGTTTTCTCACTTATGATCCTCTTTGCCTCCAGTAGAAAACATTTTAGAGATGGTTTTTAGCAGTATAAGTAGAAATTATATATGTGTGTATATATGAAAAATAACATTTACCATTTTCTTTACAAAGGTAACAAGATCTTTACTTAATTCATAATCCAGAAATAAGAAAGACTGACTCCCTTTTCACAGATGAAAAAAATCAATCACCCAAAAGCTCTTACCTATGATACGCTGCTTTGAGAAAATCCTTCTCTGCCTTTAATATTGATACAGAAAAATAACCATTAAGTTGTTACATAGGTACAATTATTCTGAAGCATATGTGGGTGTTGTGTTAAACAATAAAATAAAAAATTGCTTTGAAAATGGGCCATCATATGTGTGTGTATGTGTGAGGATGTGTGTCTCTGCATGCGCATGTGTGTGTATTTGGGTATGTGTATATATGTGTGTGTATATACATATATATACACATACATATATATTTGTATATACATATGTATATACACAGACACAAATACACCTGTGTATATAATTACATGTAATTGAAATAATGTGGCGCCTCCAGAAGAGATAATATGCTGTTGAAGAGCATTCAGAGTATTTCTCTTAAAACCAAATTAATTTTTATTGAAAATAAAAGGTTTTGTGAAATATATATCACAAAGGATACAGTTTTCCCCAGCTTTCCTGGTTATCCATTTAGTTAATTATCATTTTTCTATATGTACATATACACAAATTCATTCATACATATTCTTCTAAACATATTACATAAAAAGCATTTCTAAAATTTACTTTGGACTGTGAATCTAGAATTTAAAAGGAAAATATATCTAAGTATGCCAACTATAAATATCTATCTGTATCTGGCACCTTATATATGAATATATATGTATATATGTCTGCGTATTTAAATTTGTCTTATCCTCACTCTAGCTTCTTTCTATTCTTTTTAAGAAACTGGCTAGTGATACTGAAAACCCAAATAATCAGGGTAGTTTAGCAGTCTGAATATCCAGGAAAGTTTTGAGGTTGAGTCTAATGACAGTCTCTCAGTATAATTCCTTTTTACTCAATTTAATCTAACTGGACAAGACAGACTTATATTATAGAAAGCAATCTGCAGTACTCAATATTACTGATTTAAATGTCAATCTCATCCCCCCAAGATCTTTACAGAAATATTCAGAATAATGCTTTATTAAATACTAGGCTCCAGGGTTCAATTAAGTTGAGACATATGATTAATCACCATACACTCAACTGAAAATAGTTGTCTTGGTATTGTCACTTGAGTATGTAAAGGACACCTCAAAAGCATACTTCTCAGGCCCTGAGCAATAGCATAGCGGGTAGGGCATTTGCTTTGCAAGTGGCCGACCCAGGTTTGATCCTCGGCATTCCATTTTCTCCCCCAAGCACCACCAAAAGTAATTCCTGAGTGCAAAGCTTGGAGCAACCCCTGAGCATTGCTGGATGTGATCCCCCCCCTCAAAAAAAGATACTTCTCTGTGATAAAATCATTTGGAATAATGGAGAAATATAGCACTGCACTGTCCACTGTCCTCCCGTTATTCATTGATTTGCTCAAGCGGGCACCAGTAATGTCTCCATTGTGACACTTGTTGTTACTGTTTTGGGAATATAGAATATGTCATGGATAGCTTGCCAGGCTCTGCCATGCGGGTGAGATACTCTTGGTAGCTTGCTGGGCTCTCTGAGAGGGATGGAAGAATCGAACCCAGGTCAGCCGCATGCAAGGCAAATGCTCTATCCTCTGTGCTATAGCTCCAGCCCTTTATTAACAGTATTAATAAAATTGGGGGAGAAAAGAAGGATTGAGTGATAGACAAAAATATTAGAGATAAGTCATGAGAAATGGTTGAACACTGTTCAGAATATTATGGGCTCTTTTCTTTAGATTCTAATTAGGGTATATGTGTTGAGTATATCTGAACACTTCTCGGTACAAAGGAAATATATTGATAACAAAAGAAAAAATAGGTCAAAGAGTAAAAGTTTAATTTATTTAAACTTGAATTATATATAATAATGAGTGGCAGAAAATAGTACAATGATATTTTCAGTGTGTTGAGATAAAAATATAGGACTATAGTCCTAGATGGATATTTTTATACAGTGGGTATTTAAATATATGTATAGTGAGACGTTTTAAGAATGATGATACAATATGGATCATTTTATTTATTTTTTCACTTGTTTCAAGAATGGCTTTATACAGGTTTTCATGATACATATTTGGATTTATTTTACAGGACAGAATAGACCCTTAGCAGTCAGTGTACAAAGTACTGCATACTATCACTATCACTATCACTATCACCCCGGGGTTCATTGATTTGCTCGAGCGGACACCAGTAATGTCTCCATTCAGTCCTGTCACGTGCTAGTGTAGCCCGATGGCATATTGGGGGCTCTTTCAGGGTCAGGGGAATGAGGACCATCATTGTTACTGATTTTCGCATATCGAGTACTCCACGGGTAGCTTGCCAGGCTCTGTCGTGCGGGTGGGATACTCTCGGTAGCTTGCTTTGTTCTCCGAGAGGGATGGAGGCTCTTGGGGCAGCCTCTAATCACCTTTACAGGTGTTCCCAGTCAGGCATATATGTCGGCAGGATACTCTGGGTAGCCTGCCAGGTTCTCTGAGAGTGAGAACTCTTGATGTAATAAGAGGTCGCACAACCGCCAATGCAACCGTGCGCTTCTGGGAGCTTGGTTTTATAGTCTCTGGATCTTGGCCGTTGATGGGGTTACACAGCAGTTGGTGGGTGTAACTGTCAAGCTGCTGGAAGATGAGGGATTTGGGTGGAGGAGGCCCAGTCCAGAACTGAGCAGGCTTGGAGATCGCAGCCCCGGGTCCCGCACACCTGGGTTCCTCTGCCCATTCCTTCACGCGTGAGGCTCGTCCTAGCATGTGGAGAGTGGTCTCAGCATGGCTGTGGCTGGGTCCCAGAGGTCTTCAGCTGCCTGGACTCTGTTCAGGGTGGGGAGGGAAACTCAACCCACCCACCTCCATGTATATATATAGCCATAGTTGTTGGAAACCATTTGGTAAGTGGGTAACGGAAGTAGTTCATACAGTTGAAGACTGAAATGTGGGCAAATGCTAGTGCAGTCATTTGGGTGGTTCCTGCTGTATGGACAAGCTTCATGTCATTAAAACATACCTGCAAGTTCTATAGTCTCCCCTTTTATGGTTAATGGAACCAGAAAATAAATTTTAGTCTTTGCTCAGTGCACACTACATAATAAATGCTTTGATTTTTGCCCTGGTTTACCCTAGATAAGGCTAACGCCAGATTCTTTTGTTTTGTGTTAACCTAATTAATCACAGCAAATAATCCGATTCTTTTTTATTTTACTTTTTTTTATTAAATCACTGTGAGATACCCAATTACAAAGTTGTTCATGATTGGGTTTCAGTCATACAGTGTTTCATCACCTTTCCGTCACCAGTTTGCATTTCCCACCACCTGTCCCAGAGATTTCCTTCCCACACTTATCCCCACAACCTGCCTCTATTCCAGGCACTTCTACCCTACCTCATCCCTCTCCCTCCCCCCCCCCTCCTACCTTTCTCTCCCACTCCCTTTTTCTTTGGAGGGCATTATGGTTTGCAATACAGGGTTTGAAGAGTTATCATGTTTGTCCCTAGGTAACTACTTTCAGCATGCAGTTCTTGTTCAGATTGATCATTTCCAAGTATCATTGTCGTAGTGGTCCGTCGTCTGTCCTAGCTCTCCTCTTCCTACTGCCACTTGTGGCAAGCTTTGGAAAACAATATGGGCATTCCTCGTAAAGCTAGAAATTCCTCTCCCATATATGACCCAGCAATACCAATTCTGGAAATATACTCCAGGGCCCCCAAAACACGTTGCAGAAAAGCCATCTGTACTTCTGTGTCCATTGCAGCACTATTCATAATAGCCAGAATCTGGAAGTTTGGGTTTTAAAAGTCTCCTCTAGGGGGTGACATTGTACAGTTAATTGACTTGAACAAGTGTGTGTGTGTGTGTGTGTGTGTGTGTGTGTGTGTGTAAAGAGAATCAGGGAAGCAGGTAAGAGTGTTACAGGAAAAAGATGACAAATGACAAATGACTGTGTTCCGAGCAGATATAAATCCTTAGTAGAGTCTTAGGGAAGCCAAACTATTGTGCTCACAGGCACATTCAAATGCACATACAAATTCACACACACACACACTCACAGAGAGACTCACACAGATTCATACACACAAATTCACATACACAGACTCACATTCACGAGTGCACACACACAAATTCACACTCACACAGTCTCACACTTACCCATACAGATTCATTGTCTCTCTCTCTCTCTCTCTCTCTCTCTCTCTCTCTCTCTC
>JAOXYA010000009.1:23163824-23175267 GCA_028565675.1 Sorex palustris | reverse complement strand
GCCTAACCCCTCCATCCCCCCCTGCCGCTGTGGCACGGCATTTTTTTCTGTCCTCTCTCTCCTTTTGGGTGTTGTGATCAGCAAAAGAGGCATTGAGTGGCGAGACTGGCTTCTTGAGCCTCCTCCTCCCATACAACCCAGGCACCGTTTCCACCTCATGGGCACGAGACTCCCACCTCCTCACCCCAAACACCACACAGCCACTCAACAGACGCTCCAGTCGGACCATGAACTGACTCTCAAAGGGGATACGCTACAAGGGACAGATGCCACCCCCAACAACATCCCTGGCAGCACCTCAGGAGCACAGAGCATACCCACGGAGAGACGGGGGAGCAGCTAGGGACTGCTGAGGGCAGAGAGAAAACAGCACAACAACAACAACCACAAGAGCAGAACCCGGGGCCTCACACTCCCACGGAGCCCAGGAGCATAATCACTTGTTTTAAAAAGTCTGCAGGAGACTTTATCTGTCAGTGCCCTCCAGCAGATGAGCCTGCCATCAAAGCTGCTTAGAAAGCACAGGGCTTTGGCTGCCACTGACCACTGACCACTGCAGCCCTGAACACTGCTCCTTGCAGGTGGGGGTTGGAACTCCGCAGATGAGCACTTGCCTTGCGTGCATGAGGCCCTGCGCTGTTTAATTCCCCAGCACTGCAAAAACAGCCTAAACAAAGCCCCAACCAAACTGCTGTGGGCCATTTGGCCTCTGTTCCTAATCCCCGTGCTCGGAGTTTTCTTTCATAGCACTGATCCCTGCCAACGTCTGACGAACGTGCCTGCTCGTTAGGTTCCTGGGCACCAGGTCTGTTCTCTGGGCCCTTTAAGGCAGGAATGTGACATCTTTAGCACCTGGCACAGCACAGGTATCTGGTACTGTATGTGGGAGGAGGAGGGAGGGAAGAAATGCATACTTAATTTTTTTTTTTGTCACACCTACTAGTGGTACCTTTCTCAGCACTCCGGGATCACTCCTGCTTTGCTCAGGGGACCGTGCAATGCTGGGGCTCCAGTTTGGGCCTCCTGCATGCCAAGTCTGGGCTCCAGCCCACTGAGTTCTCCCTGCAGCCTAGAAACACTTTCTACCTAATACTCCAGAGTGGCGAGATTATGGTATTCATTTTATTTCCCTTTAAATAATGCGCTAGTTCCTATTTTTCCCTATAATGCACATGAATGATTCTACAGCCAGGAAATAAAAGCCTCAGGAACGTGATTGCCAGCGCCTCTCTGCTGGCATGGCGGGGTCCCCACTTCTGGAGGCACTGACCAGCACTGCCCCTCTCTCCACCCCACTCCCGGTGTCCCACAGTCCACTCACTCGCTTTCCAGTCTCGCTCTCCCACATGAGTCTCAGGACAAGCCGAACACGCCCACCTCTGGCCTCTGTTCACACCAGCCCAGTCTTCCAGGATACTCCCCAGACCCCTTCCTGCATACCTGCCTTCTACATCTCCCGCCTCCTAGACTAGCCACAGAGCCAGTTCCCCGGGAGGGTTTCCCCGGTGACAGCTGATGTCTTCCTCCCCGCCTCTCCACCCTGGTCTCACAGCCAAGGGTGCTGCTCTGTGCCAGACATCCTGTCTATCCGCCTCTGCCCACCCCTGTGCCTGATGGGCCGGAGCTAGTCCTTCCTCTTCTCTCTCTCCCCAAGGACCAGCTGAGCCAGAGCTCAGAGCCACAACAAATATGTCTTCAGTGAGCAGAGGTAGCTCCTGAGATGCGAGTAAGAAGAATCCAGCCCCCTCCTGAACTCTGCGAACCACAGTTTCCTTATCTGTATAAGGGCGGTGATGCCAGTCTGCAAGTTGGATAATCATCTACCTCTCAGCCTGTGGCCGTCACCTTGGGGCTTAGGTGGCCACCTGGTCCCTGGGGATGTGGCTGTTCATCCAGGAAGGAGGAGGCAAGGTAGTGGGGGGGTGATCTTGGTGGTGCTCCCCCCACCCCAAGAGTGGCGTTGAGAATGACACTCCAGCCACGGTGGGTAAGAACTTGGAACTCAGACTGGGTGTCCAGGGGCTTGAGGGTCTCAACCCAGCCTTCCATCTTCTGAGTTTGCCCTCAGCCTCAGGTGTCTGGCCTGTGAAAGGGGGGTGATGATTCCCAGTTCATCATGGTGAGGAAAACGGGGATGACGGTGCCCATCCCCCAGGGCAGCCAGGCCAAGGGAGGACGGACTGAAGGCCCTGGAGCAGCTTGGCGGGCCCCTCACGGCAATCACTAACTTCACCCAGCCACTCGGAGTACAGCGCCTGTTCTCACGCTCGCGGTCCCTTTCCCTTTCCTCCCGGGCACACATGTGCATGTATAATATTAACACAGACATATGCGTGTCCCAATCTGAGTCCATGCTGCTATGCTAATGTTGTCTCACTTCCCGAGCTGCTGATGCTGGGGGGGGGAGGGTGTGGGACGTAAAACTTGGGGAGGGTTGACGCTGCTGCTTCCTTGATCATTGGGGAGCAGGGAAGATGTACGGGGCTCCTTCGTGTTCTATCTGTCATTGTCTTTGCTCTCCAAGCAGCTTCGTTAGCACCCCTGCCTGGCCCGTTTCCTCCCCCAGAGCATTTCTGCTGGGTGCAGGCTGGGTGTGTGTGTGTGGGGGGGTGGTCCACTGTCACCCCCTGACTCACCCAGGCCAAAGTGTGCCACAGGCTCCATCTCGCACAGGTACCCCGAGCCCCCGTCGATGATCCTCAGGTGGGCTCCGCTCTTCTTGGTGTACAGCACCACCTTGGCGCCCCTGGCGAAGGCTCCAAACCGGGTTCGTGGCACCACGCGCAGCCAGTTGTTGCTGAAGCCCTGAGGTGAGGGTGGAGGGAGGGGGAGTCTCAGGGGGTGCAGCAGGGGTGACGGGAGCAGAGGGTCGAGCATCCAGAAAAGAAGAGGAGGCTGGGCCCCGGTGGCCGGAGAAGGCTTGGAGGGCTGGGAATACACTTAGCACATGGGAGCCCCAGGCTCAGTCCTGGCACCAGGCGTGCCCCAGGACCACTCAGTGTGAGCCCCAAACAGAAGAACAAAAGAGACCACTGGTCCTGGAAAGAGGCAGGAGCCAGTAGGCTGGGGAGCTGGAGAACTCAGGGTGGAGGGACGCCCTTTCTCCTCGGCTCCCTCAGGTTACGGTGCTGCAGGAACTGTGGGCAGTGGGGGCCCTCCAGACCCACAACCATGTCAATTCCCCCCAGGCTCCCCCAGCCAGCAAGGCAGCACCCCACCCGCACCAGGAGGGCTCTGGGTGGGCCCCGGGGCCCCGACATCCTGGCACACCTGGTTGCCCCGGAAGACGGACAGCGGCTGAGCCATGGACTCTCCGTGGGACAGGACGAGGTCCAGCATGCCGTCTCCATCGAAGTCGGTCACCACGCCCCCTGCAGCAATGCAGAAGTCAGGCCTGGGTGGAGGGGTGGGGGCAGTGGGGGATGGTGGGGGGATGGCGGGCGGCTGCGGGCAGTGACCTGGCCACAGTGGGAGCGAGTGGGCAGAGAACCCCGAGCTGCAAGGCCTTCCCCAGTCCCCACAGGGACATGGGGCCAGCCGTCTCTCCAGGAGCCCTTCCCCTCCCGGTCTTTCTAGCATACTGGCCCCTTGGCATGGCGCTGTCTGTCAATCTAGCATTTGCATGTGCTTGGCCTCCTTTTAACTGCCCTGGGAACCCAGAGAAACAGCGGGGGTGAGGGGTGAGGGGAAGATGCCGTTATCCCTATTTGATGCACATGGAGAGTTAGACAACAAAGACGAAGAACTCTGTCAAGAGCACAAGTCAGGCTACAACAGGACAGGGTCCTGTGACTCCTGGCCCCAAACTCTTCCTCTGACAGTGGCTGGGAAGCCAGGAGGGGTCAGCTTGGAGGACCCTGCTGCTCCTTCCTGGCCCCTCTGGGGCAGACCTGGCGCTGAGAGAATGGACCCCTCCCTGCTTCCTGTCTGGCATGCTGGGGCGGGGTGGGAGGGGGGCTCCTTTATCTCCTGTTTCTCCCTCTGCTCCAGGGACTCCACCCTCAGACTGGCATAGATAGGAGGCCCCTCCCCATATCCCCTACATCGGATTGGTTGCTCCATCCTTCCCATCCTTGCCTCAGGTCTGGACCACACACACACACACACACACACACACACACACACACACACACACACATACACACACGTGTGTATGTTGCAGGCCAGAAGCCTGGCCACCTCACCTGTGCCCCGACCCTCAGGCTCCGAGGCGTCGCCGGGATTCAGCTCCTCGATGAGGGGGTCACCGTGCTCCCGGCGGATGACGCTGCAGGGGAGAGCAGACAGGCCCGTTTTGGGGGGGGAGGAACACAGTGGCCAGAGCCCCGGGCACCCCTTCCTGCTCCATTCTCAGGGTCCTGCATGCCGGCCCTGCCATGCCCAGCTGCCACCTGTGCTCGGGGAGCCCCTCTCTGCTCACAGCCTTGCCCGCACCCTGCCTGCTCCCTTCCTGGGCTTTAATTTATGTGAGTAAATATTGATTTCACCATCTCTAATGGATGAATTATAGACAGCCCAGGGAAGGGTAGTTGATGGATGGAGAAGGGGCAGGGGCCCGGTCATCTTCAACTGACCTTCAACATTCCTGCCAGTGGCCTTCGGTTCCCGAGTTCCAGAGGCCACCCAGGTCTCACCGCCACCCTAAAATGCTTCCTCCTCCACACCTTCCTTGACATGGCCCCTGGGAGCAGGGCCTTTCTGTTCCCCGTCACCCACTCCCGGGCCGCCTTTATCCCCTGGTGCCTGGTGTTAGCCGTCTGAAGGAATGCGCCTTATTGCCCCTCTTCAACATGAGCTCTTAGTCCACTCGGCCAGGGGTTATTCACCTCTGCACCTCCCCCTACCCGCAACACTGCACTGATTCCTCGAGAGTGCTGAGCACGCAAGCACATGGTCACGCAAGCACACGAGCATGCAGCATCTGTGCAGACTCCCAGAGTGGGAGGGTGGACGGGTGCATCGACATGATGGGGGTGGGGGTGGGGGGTGGCTTTGTCCGACTCAGGAAGGCTGCACACTTCCTGGTCCTCACTGCTCAGCTTTCTGCAGCTGGGCACTCTGCCCAGGCTGTGTGGCACGAAGCCCGGGGAGCTGGGGGGTCGGGGGTCGTCAGATCACTGGCAGGGGTCGAGTGTCCATCCAAACACAGAGTCACCAAAGGGCTAAGATCTGTGGCCGGTGCTTTTGGCATCCAGGGAACCCTGGAGACTGGTGCTAGGTGGCAAAGGGCACTGCCCAGGGAGGGTGTCTGTGTTGAGTACTGACATGCGTGTCTGGGGGGATGTCTCGGGCGTGCAGGCACCTGCGTGTGGGGCAGGGAGGGAGTCGGCATCCGAGTCTTGCTGGCATTCACAGTCCCTTTAGCTCTTTATGTCCTGCACCTTCGCCACAGATAGCCCTTGTCTGGGCAACAATGCAGTTACAGGGTGAGGCTCAGCGGTTTCTCTGTCTCTGCATGTCGCTGAATAAAACCTTCTGCAGCAGCTTCTGTGTGTGCTCTGCATAGGGGCCCACGCTGAAGTGTGTGTGCACCAGGGTGGGCTTCCTGCAGGAAGGACTGGCTGAGCCAAGACCAGAATGAGGAGTGACTATGAGCAATGGGGTGGTGAAGAGTGTGAGGGGCATGAAGTCTAGCCCAGGCCTGAAGGAAACTGGGGTGTCTGATGGGATGAGACAGGAGGGGCATGGGGGTGGTGGTGGTCAGCCTTCATAGCAGGGTTGCTCCCCGAGGGCCTGGAGGTGGGCACAGGATACCTTTTAGTGAGAGTCCCTGAGGGGTGTGGTTACTGAGTGGAGGAAGGGCCGGCGGGCGACTTAGCTGTGCCTGTACATCCTACAGGTCTGGTAAGGGTCCCTGTTTAGTCCGTGGACAGAGCCCATCACTCAGGAAGGGTCTGGTTTGTGACAGATCCCTGCGTGCTCTCAGCACCTGCATCATTACATGATGTGGAGGTAGAACCCCGAGCCAGAGTACCCAGCACCTCTTCCAGGAGCCCACGTGTCCTTCTGTCCAGTCTCGGGTGAAAGGTCAGACAGGAGGGGGTAGACGTCCAGCTGAGTGGTGACCCAGATGTCACCCACACCCCACTTCTTTTTTTGAAATTTTATTTTATTTTTTAGAAAGTGGTTCACATTGATTACATTTAATATTCGAACGCCAATCCCACCACCGTTATACTGTCCCACCACCATATTTCGGATGCTTCCACCCTGATCCCTGACTCCTACCCCAAAGCAGAACCGAAATAATTTATTTCGTATTGTTTGTTATGAAACAACACTTTGACGCTGAGAGTGCTTCAAAAAAGCTTCCTTAGAGGAAAGGGCTGGAGCGGTAGGGCATTTGTCTTGCACGTGGCTGACCTGACCGACCCAGGTTCGATTCTTCCGCCCCTCTCGGAAAGCCCGGAAAGCTACCGAGAGTATTTCGCCCACACGGCAAAGCCTGGCAAGCTCCTCATGATGTATGCAATATGCCAAACACAGTAACAAGTCTCACAATGGAGACATTACTGGGCCCACTTGAGCAAATCGATGAACAACGGGAGGACAGTGCAGGGCTACAGTTTTAAAATAATAATCGGCTTCCTGAATCAAGGGGAACAGTACCTATGGCCGAGTACAAACCTAACTTGTGTAGGGTCCTGAGTTAAACTCTTATTTATTCAGTACAGTACTGAGTATTTGAAATGCATGCATGTCAAGGATTAGACAAATTTGACTCCCTCACTTCTACTACTACAACAATGAATTGCATTAGTTCTTTGTGCAGTGAATATAATGTTCTGGAAGAGTTTAGTCATGTTAGAATACCTATCAACCATATACCTGTCTAAGATACAACATGTGAAACTCTAGCTCTGTGAATTTTATAAGTTGCCTTTAAATGATACAATAGACTTGAAAACTGACTTTAAAAAAGAGTAAAAGACACTTTCTAAACACTATGAATTATGTGATTCAGATTTTAGTAAAAAAGGACACAAGAAGTCGGTATAGCCTAAGCTGTTTCTCATCCATACAGAAAACCATGTGCGTTTAATTTGGTTTTGGATATTCATATGAAATTTAAGCAACCTAAGTTGCATACAAGTTTATAAATCTATCTTTGAAATAAGAGTTGCAATATTCTATTACAAGGATGTGTGAAATTCTAGAAGCTTGTATATCTAGGCAAAGATTTGGATTTATTTTAGAATTTTTTA
The DNA here is from genome assembly GCA_028565675.1 of Sorex palustris. NCBI lineage: Eukaryota > Metazoa > Chordata > Mammalia > Eulipotyphla > Soricidae > Sorex > Sorex palustris. The sequence continues at coordinate 23,168,062 of JAOXYA010000009.1, read as the reverse complement.
AATCACCTCAGCCAGACTGCCTTTTGATAAACAGATTTCACCCTATTGAAAATTATGAATGCAAAATTTAAGTTTGCTTTATAAACACTTTAGTTTTTATTTCTTCTGTGATTCCTATTTAATATCACATGTGATTTTTAAAATGTAACTGAAAACATACAGATAATTTATTTTACATTATTTTTCTAACTGGGCAAGAAATAGAGTTAGAAATGATTTTTGGTTAGTGAAATTTCTCTTCTTTAGTTAAAGTTTGAAGGAACATAATGCAACGTCCATGAATGGGACAGACCACTCAAACCAGCAGCTAAAGTTAGTAAAGAATTTTAAATAGAATGGAACTATCATGCCTATCTTTTACTCCTTTTATTTGTCTCAATAAAATTTACATTTAAACATGATAAAATAAGCATTCTTTGCTATGCTGTATATGAAAAAAATTGTTTTCCTACACAAAGGAAATTTTAATTTCTTTTCTGTTATTTCCATCAGAAATAACCATAGTAATTTTCTAATAGTATTTTTGCCTAAACTTTCAGTAGCTGCAATACATAAAATATAAACATATATTTAAAAATTAATAGTGTAATTTGTGTTAAATTTTTATTCTGATGCAACCACCAGATGTACTAAGAATTTAGTTTCTTTCCAATGTTTAATTTTTAGACTTCTTCCTGTATGTTTAATTTTTCATAAAAAGGAATGTTCTTCCAAATGTAAAATACTAACTTAGATATATTTATTTTATTGAAATCCTGAATTATAAGTAATAAGTCAGACTACTTCAAAGCAATTGATTGATATGTCATTACATTGTTCATTTTAAGGAAAGTCAATTTTCAAAGTAAGGATATTTTGCTTTCTCTTATAAATAAAATAATTACTTCTTCGATTTAAATTTTTTTAAAGATTTACTAGTGTCCATGGTAACAATATAAACACAATTCTTTTAGAAAGCTGTCAATGTGTATGCAGTAACCTAAAGCCGGTAAGTACTGGCAAGTTGTTTGAAAACTTTGTAAAATTGAAGAAGAAATATTCAGTAAAGCTTCTCATACATTGGAACTTTTTTCCATTTTAATACTTAAATTTAATTTCAATCTTTCATTGTAATGTGTAAGAAGCAAGTCACTTATTCTTTAATTTGCCTAACCTATGTCCCATATTTTTAATATTTAGCTGATCCTAAATTCACTGGTATAAGAGAAAGACATGTAAATCGCATAAAGTAAAATGGTAAGTTTTCGGCGACCAATCAATGTTTTCACTTACAGGAGATGGGGAGGAATGACAGTCTAGAAGAGAAATACCTTGTCTAGTTTTACTCTACATGACTGAAATTCACTAAGATAATTAACAATTTTCCCTCTGGAGTGCTCAGACAGGATCACAAATCAGGCAGTTTATATCAACCCCACATGGTAAAACTTATTCTTTTATAATACACTTAAAGCTTGAAAATCTGCAGTTACATGGCATTAACAGCAAGTCAACAGAACATCACATCTGAAATTCAAAATAATGAGAAAAACACCAGTCAATCTTTGGCTTCTTAAGTGCATTTTTATTGATTGTGTTTTCTTCCTTCAGTGTGAATCCAAAGGACAAAAACTGGTCCTGTGGCTTTTATTTTTTGATTTTCCCAAACAAGAAAGGAAGAATGTTGTAAAGAACAAGACCATAAAATAGCACCTTCTGCAAAAAAGTGATCACCCTCCTCATAGCTTCATAATTTACTCCTAGTCCATAAGGTCCTCAGTTCCAGTGATTGGGATGATGGATGACTCCACTTCAATTCAACCAGCAAAGATGCTGCAATGTATCACTCTGCAGGGTATACAATAGAACAAACGAACCAGCAGCATGGAATGGCAGGCGAGAGCGCCAAGGGAATTCTCTTCAGTGAAGAGTAGATAGTCATGCCCTAGAATTATGTAAAATACAGCTTGTAAATATTGCTTCAATTGTGGACATGTACGTGTGCAACTTGACAGAAAAAGACAGCACTGGCAAAGAAGAATGCAAAAGTAATTTCCACTTGAGTAGCCATCCTTTGCACATGACCAGATTTTGCATTAAACGAAGCTCTTGCCCCATACGCAGTGAATATATATACATATATTCATACATATACATATATGGCAACAATATATATGTGTATGTACATGAGAGAGAGGAAGAGTATACTTCAGAAGATATACATATGAAGAAAGAAGGGAACAATCTATGATTTTATTATTCAGATTTGGTAAACTTTGAACTTGTAGTTCAATAGTAAAGTAATGCTAAATTACTAAGTCGCTTGGTAATACTTGTTTAAATAGATTTGTAGTATCACACATGATTACTAGGATATAATAATAAACTAGGATATAAAAACTACTAAGAAAAACTGAGCTCTTCTACCCATTCTAATATCAGTTAAGTAAAGATCCTGTGATTTTCTAGATGGCACACAATATATGCACTCTTTTTCTACATGGCTTGCATTAGAAGGAAGTATTTTAACTAAACAGACTCTAAATATAATCTAATGGAAACTTTCCCTAACAAGAATAAAGTCAAATTCTTATGACCTATTAGAAGTAGCTGTTTTTTATTAGCACTGTGCTATAGCACTGCTCTGTCCTCCTGTTGTTCATCGGTTTGCTCAAGCGGGCCCAGTAATGTCTCCATTGTGAGACTTGTTGTTACTGTGTTTGGCATATCGAATATGTCATGGGTAGCTGGCCAGGCTTTGCTGTGCGGGCAAGATACTCTTGGTAGCCTGCAGGGCTTGCTGAGAGAGGTGGAGAAATAGAACCTAGGTCGGCCAGGCTGGCCGCATGCAAGGCAAACACCCTACCGCTGTGCTATTAAGAATAGTACTGTGCCAGAAAGACAGCATAACAGGCAGGGTACTTGTTGACCCGGGATCAACCCTTGGCACCCTATGATGCTTTGAGGCTACCAGGAGTGATTCCTGAGCATGGATTCAGGAGTAAGCTTTGAGCCCAGGTAGGTCTGATCCCACAACCACCCTGTCCTCCTCCCAAAAGACTATACAACAGCAATCCTTCCAACCAGCATATTCCAGTTGGACTTCTGTCAAACAAACAGATTTCACTTTGTCAGATTATTCCTTAATTTTCTGTTCTGTTTTCTTTTGTTTTCAGGGATAACTCCCGGCTGTATGCTCAGGGATCACTCTTGGCAGACATATGGGATGCCAAGGATGAAACACAAGTCAGCAGCAACAAGACAAACACGCTGCCAGCTATATATCACTCTGGCCCCTTTTTTTACTTTTTTAAATTAAAACTTTATTTTCCCAAATTAGCCTTACAAAATTCCAGGTACTTATTTCACTCCATCCACACTTAATAGTTTTAAAACAGATTGTGATGTGGATGTGTGACTGTGTGTCTGTTCAGGAATGGCGTTTCATCCATGATTTTACTTAGAGTTTTCTCTTAATGACAAGCAGTGACATTTATAAAATGAACACAAGATGTGGTATTCATCTTTTACCTCTTGAAGTAACTAGATTTAGTGGTTTATATTAAGTAAATTTTTCTTTTCTTAGAGGTGCTCAGGGAAAATAAAGGTAACTAAAGAAGACAGTTATTAAATTTTTTTTTATCTTTCTGTCATTTGATGTTGTGAAAATTTTTAGCAGCATTTCTGCTTGAGAATGAAAAATAGAATTCTTGGGTTCAACCTCCATAATACAAAGTATCCACTAGGTCAATTTCCCATTGTTTTCTCTAAAACAGGAAAATAGAGAAAAAGAAAGTAGAAATAGCAGTTATTTGGTTTGAGAAATATTTGGTAAAACAAAGTGCTATAAGTACATTGTGTTATAGTACTCCTTCACGGTTACAAGCTTTTCATATGCTCACAGGTTTTGCAAAATCAAAACAGGATAATATACCCATTTTTCTTACTAAAATTTGAATTTAAAACGTTGTATACACTTAACATCTGTTGCTCTCCTGAAAAAATGTTTACATAAAGTACAATTTTTAAAATTGCACTTTAAGACTACATGCAAAAGTACATGCTAGAAACTTTGATTTTATATTTTTATCATTTCAATGTTTTGATACAATGCACTATTATAATCTGTGAACATTTCTTTGAACAGAAATGTTTTACAACCAATTGCTCCTTTTTAGAGTTAGAGGCTTCCCTAAGTAGTCTATTTCTGAATTTTTTTGTTGAAGAAACATTTATAGCATTGTGGAATTTTCAGGAAC
>JAOXYA010000009.1:23045353-23055500 GCA_028565675.1 Sorex palustris | reverse complement strand
ATGTTCTTAGTACAGACACTTATGAAATCTTATATATCATCATGCTTAATGTTGAAATAGGAAGTAATTCCATTTGGTGTTAACAGTAGGGAAAAAGTGCATAATTCACTGTTAATGTTTAACAATTTTTTTAGAAATACTAAGTAATGAAGTCAGAAAATAAAATGAAGACTTATATACTGAAGAGAGTGAAGCAATTATTTAAAACTTCAAATGATGTAATTTATCTATGTAGAAAAAATTCAGTAGAATCACCTGAAAAAACTATTAGAACAAGCAAAAGATTTCATTAAAATAGAAGCATAAAAAACTCAGTAACTTTCTTCAATGCCTATAATTATCACATAATTATAATCTAAATTCCTAGATGTCATGAAAAATTCAAATGCTAAAATTTAGTTACTTGTGAGTAAAAATATGATAGAAATGAAATTGATATAATAAAATTAATATTAGAATATAAGCTAAAGGGGGCTGGAGAGGTAGTGCAGTGGGTAGAGCACTTGCCTTGTATACAGCCGTCCCAGGTTTGAACTCCGGTACCCATATGGTTTCCCAAGCACCATCAAGAGTGATTCATGAGCTCAGAGTCAGAAATAAATCCTGAGCATCACCAGGTGTGGTCCCAAAACCAAAAATATAAAAACAAACTGCAAAAGCTTCTCCCTATGAAGAAAACAAGTTTCTATTATCTATTTATCTAAATTTCCATCTTTGTAATATAATCTCATATATTTCTCTTCATCATGTACATAATCATACCAAAGTACAAAAGCAATAATTCATTGATAAAAATTTAATTCAGGTGAAACAAAATTCAAGCGTTTCAGTTGTTTTAATGACACTGGTAACTAAGAAAAATAGTCAGCACAATCAATTTTCAGATTAAAATGGACAGACCAATTTTTAATTGTTCCCTTGTGCCCTCATTTTAGTCATGCCCTGTTTTTCCCCATTGCTGTTATCTTGTTACTATTATTTCACTTTTTCTAGAATGCGACAAAAACACAGTAATATAGAATAGTAGTCTATTGTCTCTTTTTACTTAATATGAAGATTCTTAGATGCATCAATGTTGTCACATTTGTCAAGAGTTCTTTCCTTATTAGTGGTATTCCATTATATAAATAGTACACCACTTGTTTATTCAGTTGCCATATTGTTTAATTTTTTATTATCATGTGCATAGTGTTATTATACTATTTGACTACCATATACATAACTCTGTTATGCATGTTGATACACCTAGGTTTTTGTATGAACATATTCAAAACTTTTTGTGTTGTGTTTGTTTTGGGATCACACTGGTGGTGCTCAAGACTTATTCCTGGCTCTGCCCTCAGAGACAATTCCTAGCAGACTTAAGGTACCACATGTGCTGCTGGGGTTGAAATCCAGGTTGGCTACTTGTAAGGCAAGTGCCCTCACCTTTGTACTGTCTCTCCAGACTCAATATGCCAGGATTCTCATTTTTGGATGTGACTTTTATTTTTATCAAGATTCCCCATATATGTATTTTGGAGATTGGCATCACACTCAGTTGTGCTAAAGGGCTATTCCTGGCTCTGTGCTCGCGGTTCATTTCCAGTGATAGTCAGGGGATCATGTAGAGTTAGCATCAAATCTAATCATCCTGTATACAAGCAAGTGCTCAGTCCATTGAGCTATCTCTCCAATCCTAGACATATCTCTTGAGAGACAGAAAAAGCAAATTTAAAGTGCTTGTGTGATACAACATCAAAAAAGTGCATCAAAAATAGAATTCTATGAGGCCCTACAAAGTCAGTTGGCAAATCCAGTCACCGTCTCTGACAGAATGACCCACTTTGGAACAATAATTGGTTTCTGGCTTGGAAGTTTATGAGCACAAAGCTAGGACATTTTCTAATTAAAAAGTCAAAAGTCAAAGATATAAAATCTTAACAGGATCAAAAGCAAAGCTAGGGATCCTCCTCCAAACTGTCCATGTACTCATAGACCTGAAGGAAGTAGTAGCACTGTAGCACTATCCTCCCATTGTTCATCGATTTGCTCAAGCGGGCACTATTAAGTTCTCCATTGTGAGACTTCTTACTGTTTTTGGCATATCCAATATGTCACAGGTAGCTTGCCAGGCTTTGCTGTGAGGGCGGAAAACTCTCAGCCGCTTGCAGGGCTCTCCTTGACGGGGGGAGAAATCAAACCCAGGTTGGCCACGTGCAAGGAAAACACCCTACCCGTTGTGCTATTCCTCCAGGAAGTTGTATGATACAGAAAATGTGCTATGTTAAAAGATGTTCAAACAAGGATATTCTGTTTGGCTGTTATCACCCAGATTTGATGGAATGATGCAAAGCTTATCAGTTTAGCAACAAAAAGTTCATAATCACTAAAAAAGTTTTGCAAGAAGCATTAATGGACTGGGAGACACACACAATAGTAACTAAACTGTACATCTAGCAAGTGCCTGACAAAAGCTGAACCTCATAGTGCAATGTCCCTAAGCATTGTGTAGAGGTCCAGAATTGCCAGGGTGCCTGGGTATGTTCAGCACTGCATGGTCTGAGCAGAATAGCATTCTTGCACTGTTGTTCTGAACCAAGAGCTGATTGTCTGAGAATAGCTGGTGCCCTTCCCTACCCTCATGTTCTGAACCCATTTGGTGAAAATAATGAACTATAATAGAAAGAAATCAAACAGAAAATCTAACTAAAATTGTGTCCAAAAATGTAAAATACCTAAGAACCAACAGAGAAGGTGTACTGAGATTTGCTTATCAATGAATGATCATGGAGAACATTATGCTGTAGAATGAGTCAGAAATAGAGGACCGATCTATAGAATAACTGCACTCATTTATGGGATATTAAAAAATAGCATGAGATTAACATCCAAGTCCAGGAAGACAGGGGCCAGAAGTACTGGTCAATGTTTGGAAACTTTCCACAAGTGTATGAGGGACAAAGGGCAGTTAGGATAGAGAAGGGATCAGTACGACAATGATATGATAGTTGGGAATGATCGCTTTGGAGAAAAATTGAATGTTGAAAGTAGTTAAAAAGATAAACATGATCACCTTTCAGTATCTTGTGTTACAAACCACAACACCTGAAAGAGGAAAGACAGGGGGCAGAGAGAGAGAGAAAAAGAGAGAGAAAGAGAGGAAAAGACAGGGAGACAGAGAGAGAGGGCAGGAGAGAGAAGGGGAGGGGAGAGAGAGAAAGAAGAAGGAGGAGAAGATGAAGGAAGAAGAAAAGTGCCTGTTATAGAGGCAGACTGGAGTTGGTAGGGAGAAAAACAGGGACATTGGTGCTAGGAAATGTACACTGATAAGGGAACTGGTGTTGGAACATTATATGACTGAAACCCAATCATCAACAACTTCGTAACTGTGTATCTCACTGTGATTCAATTAAAAAAAAAAGAGTTGACACGAAGGTAGCAGTATATATAAACTGAATACTCCCTTTGTTCACTGAGTTATCTCAGAGCCTACCTTTGTACCTGTCTTGTAATAAGAACAGAAAATGTGTGGAATCAGTGAATAAAAAAATACCTAAAGTTAAAAGAAAGAGTGTATAACACTGAAAACTATTAGAAAGAAATAGGAAATGGAAAAATATTTCACGTCCATGGATTAAATGAAATAACACTGCTAAAATGACCTTCCTATCCAAATGTTATAGATTCACTGCAATACCCATTAAAATTCTGCTGACATTAGAACAAAATCTGTTAAAATTTTTATGAAATCTCTAAACAAAAACCCAAAAGAATTATGAGTGAAAATCTGGGAGATTTTGCAATTCCTGACTTTTAAATTACTCTATTAAGTGATAGTAATCAAGACTGTATGGTGCTGGAATGAAGAAAGTGAAGAAAAATTTTCTTTCTTCATAGAAAGAAATCACTAATTAATCACTGGAACAAATTTATCTGGATTGTGTACATATTACAATATAAATTTCTGCTTCATTTTTGTATTTGTTTTGGGGGAAAGGCAGAACTTCCAAGTGTTTGTCCAGGGGGTCAGAGGGCCTCATCAGCCAATCTGTTGACAAGGCAGTTGATTTAGCCCCCGGGCCTATGGGGGGCATTCGGCTGGGCCCTGCAGTGCTGGGAATACCAAGACCATCCCTGTAGTGCTGGGCTTCCAGAGCTTTACTCCATGGTACCCCAGGGTCTCCTGGGCTACAACTGGGAATGCTCGTGGGACCATGTGGTGCCTAGAATCTAACTGGTTCTGTACTGCCATACTAACTGAATATTCTGACCACTATAGATGAATTTCTTAGTTTACTATGTATATGGGCTGGAGCAATAGCACAGCGAGTAGGGCATTTGCTGGGTTCGAATCCTCCGTCCCTCTCGGAGAGCTCAGCAAGCTCCCACCCGCAGGGCAGAGTCTGGCAGGCTTCCTGGTGTGTATTCGATATGTCAAAAACAGTAACAAGTCTCAGAATGGAGACATTACTGGTGCAGGCTCGAGCAAATCAATGAACAACGGGAGGACAGTGCAGTGCCTTGCCACTATGTATATAGGCTATATGTGTTTTTTAAAAAATTCTATCATGTATGGGCTGGAGCAATCAATTCCTCTGCCCCTCTTGGAGAGCCCAACAAGCTACTGAGATTATCTCGCCCTCACAGTAAAGCCTGGCAAGCTACCTGTGACGTATTCAATATGCCAAACACAGTAACAAGTCTCAAAATGGAGACATTACTGGGCCCGCTTGAGCAAATCAATGAAAAACGGGAGGACAGTGCAGTGCTACGGTGATATATATAGGCAGTTAAAAAAGTGTTGCATCAGTAGATGATGAAGAAGAAGAGCAAGGTTCTTCGTGATCAGTTGCTCATACTTGCTGCATAGGACCATACAAGACATTTAGTACAGGCCTGATAAAGATGAACCAGCTCTTTGTCTATTTTATTAGATGTCTGTTGAGCACTCTGTCAGTGGAATGCTCTTCTAAAAATAAACTGGAGACATTGTATTGTGGGGCAGGGTGCTTGCCTTCTATGAAACCACCCTGGATTTGTTCCCCACCATCCCACATTGTCCTCTAAGCCCCACAAAGAGTAATTCCTGGGTCCAGAGCTAGGACTAAGCCCTTAGCACAACCAGGTATGCCCCAAACCAAACATAAATAAACAGATGTCTAACTGGATAATTCAATTAAAAATACAAATTCCTCTGAAATATCATGGCTAGATACATAAATACTATATAAGTGTATACTTACTGAATTATCACAACAATTTGTAAAAACCATTACAATGTATATAATAATTGAGTTGGATCTTATTTAGGTAACTTGGCCCTTTGTCTTCCTATGATGAAAAGTTAATATCTAAGGACTTCAAATATTCAGGCTGATTGAGTTTATCTTCATTTATCTGGAGGCAAAAGACTACCACAGAAAGTCTAAGAATGTAACGACTTAATGAGTCTTTGCATTAGAGAATTGGCTCCTCTTCTCATGGGCCTGGAGACCAAGATCAGCAGCATGGGTAGTTCTGTGTATGAGAACCCCCAGAAACACTGAACTTATGGCTCCAAACTCCTCATACTCAAATTTCAGTAAAAGCATACCAAATGATATTGGAAAGTTACACAGAAGCCAACTAAACTCAATATACAAAAATAGTAACACAGAAGGCTCAATTAACTACGAATAGCTTTATTAAATCCTCAGAAAAGGGCATAACAACAACCCTGTGGTGAGGTATAACAATTTCAAATAAAAATTGATTTTTTAATTTATCAGTTTTCATATTGGAGATTTGTTATATAATCAACTTCAACTCTATGATTGTAAATATAAATAATAAAGAAATGGCTTCCGTAAGCTTCCTTGGTTGGCAATATTTTATCTATGTTTTCAGGAAAGTAATGCTTTCTATAGCTCAACATTGAGAACTCTAACCACTGAGGCTGACCCAAAGAAACTTTTCTAGATTATTTACCATGTATTTCTTCACTTGCTTGACTTCAACCTTTATTTTTTCACTATAATTAAGCATTGTTTTTACTATAACAGTGTTTGTGAATTCTGTGATTTCTTTCAGTTAGGTCTTGAATCTGAGGATGGCCTTGGGCACTGCTCTGTCACTTCATAGAATTATTATTATCTTAGTTATTTTATAAATGGAGACTCTAAAACACATAAATTTAAGTGAGTTGCTCATTGTCATATCGCTGTTAAGGCAGAGGCAGTGATTTAAACCTTGGTGGAATATCCAAACAAGCAAGTAGAATATTTCTGGATAGGGTACATAATGCCACATATTTAGGGTTATACAGATGATTCTAAAATTAAAGCATGTCTGATAACCTATAAACTAGAATTTTTTTATTTTGAATGACTAAATTACCTGCCTTCATTAGTTGATTTTGTTAACATTAGTTAACAAAAGAAGGGAGTCCTTGGTGAGTAAAGCAAGCCAGCTTAAATTCTTAAAGCAATTATAATGTTTAATATGGTTTTGAACTAAATTATTTTTGACCTTTGAAAGCTATCTCTTAACTGAGTAAAATATTCAAGGAATTCTGGTTCGTTTTTTGCAGGGGGGTCACACCTGGCGATGCACAGGAGTTACTCGTGGCTCTGCACTCAGGAGTTACTCCTGGTGGTGCTCAGGGGACCATATGGGGTCCTGGGAATCGAACCTGGATCAGCCACATGCAAGGCAAATGCCATACCCACTGTGCTATCGCTCCAGCCCTGGAATTCTGGTTCTAATAAAAGAACTTATGTTTATAATAAGCTCTAAGTTATACTGCAAGTTATAATATGTCTTTGCCTAGTTAGTTGCTTTTTAAAATAAAGACCTCACAAGTGTTGAGAAAAGGCCCTATTAGTAACTTGTCTAGTAGGTAAAACTATCAAAAGAAGCAGTGAATATATTTATAAAATTGTGCTCTAACTTTAAGTATGGGTCATATATCAGGAAAATACAACCAGAGTTATGTCACTGAGATTTAATTTCCAAGAATCGTTTTTCAGGAGAGAGCTGTATCTTAGTGTTAAAATATCTGCCTTGCATGTATGAGACCTGGGTTCAATCCCTGGTAAAAATAAATAAATAAGCAAACAGCAAGGAAAATATAGTTTTATATTTGGTCAATAGAAAATTAGAAGAGAAAACTGCAGAATTGTTAAGAGTTGATCCCACTTACTTTCCTTTTCATAGAATATCCAAGTAGGTTAAGATAAGACAGATAAATAAGAAAATAAAAATTTGAGATTCTAATTTATTCTAAGTTTGGAGAGATGAATTTACTGTTACTAACACCATTTTTCTATCTCATTTAATCCAGACAAAGAAAGTCTTTTAATGACACTAGATGTATGTGATTTATACATGTTTACATTAACATATTCATGACAACAAAAACCAGAAGCACTGCACAGAATCTAAAATTAGTCTTTCATTATCACATTGGAAGTGTGTTCAAGAATATGCTAATTGAACTAAATTGTAAATTGAAAAAAATATTGTGGTGTAGAGAAAAGCACTTTAGCCTGAAATTCAATAAACCATAATTATTTACCTGGTTGACTCTTTATCTTTTAAAGAGTTAACTAAAACTTTTCAGTTTTAGCTAAAAACATTAAGTGACTTTCAATAAAGAAATAGTTGTACAAAAGTATTTCTAAACCAAGAGGCATAATTCTGTAAGAACATCATTTTTGTTTGTTTGTTTGAGGGCCACACTAAGCAGTGCTAACGGTTTACAACCAACTGTGTTCAAGGATCACTTCTGGCAGTACATGGGGTAACTATATGGGGTGCTGGACATTAACCTGTGTTATCCACGTGCAAGGCAAGTACTATACCCACCATACTGTCTCTATCCCTTAGGATCTCACTGTGATCTCAATGTGAACATTTGTTTTCTCTATCAGTGTGTTGAAAACCAGATACCTCTGACTTAGTGGGGGATATTTACCATGTTTGCTTTGCTATATCAAATTGGTAGGCCCTTGTCAGCTCATCCAGGTGAGCTTGTAGCATGGGTTGCATCTCTTCCCTTGGGGATGGAGTAAGAGTTGCAGTGGACTGCTGCCCAAAGGAAATAGCTGGAGAAGAGGCCACGCCTCGCACAGGAGGTGTTGGAACGCGGTCATCATCTTCTTCCAGTTCATCTTCCATTCCCTGGTGTAAGTATGTTTGTACTGGTAATGGCGGGCACCAGCTATCACTATCATAGCTGAAATGAAAAGAAAAGCACAAAGACACATAGACATAATTATTCTCATAAAAAATTGCACCACAGAGTATCCAAAACATTCTCTCACAGTAAATCACCTGGCTGTTGTGTTAATTTCTAATCATTATTGCATCTGTTATCATAATATCTTAATTTGCTTTTATAAAAGGTCTAATTATCAAATTGTTATCAGAGCTACAGAAGGCAATAACTTTCCAACAGTCACTTACGTGGAAAAGCCAAATTGCTAATTAAAGACAATTAATGAACTTACCATTTATAGACTCAACTAGTCTCTCTCACCTATTATATTCTGTATAACAGAAAATTCCAATATTTATCTTTTAAAAAGTGTTTGAAATTTGTATTACATTTATTCTAAATAAATACAAGCTTTTGTCCATTATGATGTGTCAATTAAGACTCAGAAATTTTATAATATCTATTCGATTCTCTGAATATTCCTGATTTTTCTCAACAGAAACTAGAATGTCTTTTAATTCTGACATATAAAAATTTAACTTCCATGGCTGGAGTGATAGCACAGTGGGTAGTGATATCACAGTGGCCTTGCACACGGCCGACCTGGGTTCAATTCCCAGCATCCCATATGGTTCTCTGAGTACTGCCAGGAGTAATTTCTGGGTGCATTAGCCAGGAGTAACCCCTGTGCATCCCTGGGTGTGACCCAAAAAGAAAAAAATTCAACTTCCTACAACATGTTTAAGATCTAACCAATCACATTATATATCTATCTCAACAGATACATCCAGATAGATATATGTAGAGATTTATAATGTTTAAATCATTATATTTTAGTGTCTGTGGTTTGGGAATATGAAAAACTAATGCGAAACTTCTCACTGTGATATAACACTACCTTCCTAGTTATTGTTTTTGTATAGTCTTATTGTTTTAGAAGTGAAATATATATATATACTTCAAAATGACCCATAATAATACAGAGATATGTATTATTGGATAAATTTCCTTGTAATTAAGGCTGAGTTTTCAAATTCTAAAATATTTCTTGAATGTTTCTCCTTGAACTTCTAGAACCACATATCAGTTTTAGAATGTGGACTAGCCCTCTATATTCCAAAGACAATTTGGATACTATCTTACCTCTCTAGTCCATTATCCATGCTAGTAAAAATGGCATATTTCTAAAATATCTGTTCACATCAGATGTATATTAAAATTATTCAGGAGATATTGGTGTTATAAGAAAAACTTCACTCATTAACTGTACCTAAAATCCTTCCTCATCTGACCACCTATTACTTTAGACTAATTTTCTACTACTTCTTCACATTGCCAATTCTATTCTAAACTCTAATTTTGTAGAGAAATGTTCTCAAATCATTTGCCTAAGGACTCATCCTGCTTTTCTATCAAGGTTCAGTTAAATGTTATCATTTTGGTGAAATCCTTTCAATCTCCACTATATGAAACTGATTATAACTCATGATGCTTACATTGGCCACACAACACCATATATTGAGATTATTCATTTTCTGTAAGTTTCCCCACTATCTATAAAGCAAAGAATCAGTAATTCTTATTTTATATTTATAGTACCTAGCAACTTATAATATAATATTGGTGATTTTGATTAAAAAGTTGAAAGCAGTCAGAAAGAGAGGGATAAACATAAAAAGATTGCATTCCTCTGGGGACATAAAGTAAAAAAATAGGAGATTATACCCAATAATAGCCGACATCAGTACCAGGAGTATTACTCCATGGCTTAGTGGCCAGCCGGGCATTCTCGAGGAAAGGGCAGCTCAGATAGAGAAGCAAGCACCAAATAAAGGGTGTTTGGAGGATCCACCCAGGATGAGAGATGCATGTTGAAAGTAGACTATGGACTGAACATGATTGCCACTCAATGCCTCTTTTGCAGACCACAATACCCAAAAGGAGAGAGAGAACAAAAGGGAATGCCCT
>JAOXYA010000009.1:22766384-22776434 GCA_028565675.1 Sorex palustris | reverse complement strand
CTCTCTCTCTCTCTCTCTCTCTCTCTCTCTCCGCTCTTAAATTATGAAAGGAAGAGGAAGAAAATTAGTCCCAAATAAAATCTTTAGCAATATATGCATGGAGGGTGGCTGTATGCCTTGAAGTTCATTTGCTTAAGTGTATTAAATTAAAATGTAGAGCCACACTTTCAAGAATTATTGTACTGCTGTAATTTGAACAGGTGAATTCATATTACATGCAATAAATCTCAAATTGTTCAGCTGTTATATCCCGACAAAAATCAATCAGGCACACAATTGTGGCAGTAACTCATGGATTGACCACAGAATTATCTCTCCAGCACTCAACCACTTGGGGGCACACTGAACAGCAGTGGGGAAGGATAACAACACCCTCAACAGCTTCTCCCTATGGTTTTTCAAATTAGGAATAGGAGTCTCTTCATCTTAGATCGACTGCTGAAACTGAAGCACTATTTAAGGTTCCCAGTTGACGTAATATTTAAAACATTCTTTTGAATTAAATCTACTGTTTATGTAACTGGAAACTCAAACATGAGGACAGATCTAGGGAATTATTGTGTGAATTCATATTGGCATTTAACCTTCTCTGTCAGAATCAGGAATTATTGCTAGTGAGATAAGATACTAGAGAAGTCGAGAAGGCTTTGCTTGTTTGTTTATGTTTATTCTATAGGGGTTTCAGTGAAAATTATTAAACCTATCTCAGTAATGGGAAAGTTGATGTAGTAAAAATTTCTCAGCCAGTATATGTCAGAAGGAATAGTACCAATGATAAAAAAATACTAAGACTACATAGGCTTTTTATCAATCAGAATGGACAGGTAGGTTAGCAGTCTGCATCAATTCTAGGCAGTCTCAAAGGCAGATATTCCTTTTATATTGCAAACATTATTATCCATATTTCTATGTTGAGACATTTTAGACACAAAATATAAGAGTTATTTATTCACCCTTATTAATTAATGTATCTATAAAATGTATCTAAACTCTATTGTTTCAGTTTTTCTCCTCTTTAGATTCAGAGCATGAATATTCGATACCTGGCACAAGAATAATTAAGGACTTACCCAAACCCATTTGTCCATGTATTATGACCAGATTAAGATAAAAGTTAGGAACATAGTTACTTTTTAGGTATTATAATATTAGAAAAGGTGCACAGGCAAGTCAAAATCATTGACTTGGCTGTGTCTCTTGAAAATGGATCCACAGGCTTTTAAAAAAAGTAGAGATTGATTAGAAAATGAACCCTAATTGTACTAAAGTTTCTCAATTATAAAAGATAGAAAAGAACTTTGTCTAGTGGGTGGCAGCACCAAATACTTATATAGTTATTCCACTATATCTAGGAGTTGTTGATTATTTAGGCATTATTAAACCAGGACTCAATTTTATGAAGAAATTGCCATTACTTTAGAGACAACTGGAGGTTTAAAAATAATAAACAGTGTGCAAACAGTGGGATGCTGGTTTAAATTTAGATCTTAGGCATTTTCACATTAGAATCTATAATCCTAATTTATACCATCTCTCATCAATTATAACTCTAGTCTGTAGATATTATAGAGCAATATATATATATATTATATATATATATATCTGTGCATTAACATTATAAGCCACAAGGGTGAGGGTAAAATAGGTTTGTGATGCAGAGACAACTAATTTCTGAAGCAATGAATATTTTCTTCTTTTCTTTAACTGGGAGTAGTGAGGAAATGGGACCACACCCAATGGGGCTATTTCTGACTCTGTGAGCAAGAGTCACCCTTGGCAGAGGTCTGAGTACTAAATATCATGCCTGATCAGTCGCATATAAAGCCTGGCCTTTCATCTGTACTATTTCACAGGAGATCATCTTTTTTCTTTTATTGAGAGAACCAGAATTTGTAGAGAAGCACACTATTATGAGTGACTAAATTATACCACTCAGTTTTATCTGCGATGTGGGGTCTTTTGATAAAAAAATCTGGCCAAAAAGTTATAATAAAACAGCACACATTGTTTTTAAAGGGACATGTTCACCAACCATTTATTAGTTAGACTTGACTTTGACCATTCTCGTAATTTTATAAAGACTGGGCAGAAATTCCTGTAAAATATGTGAACAATCAGGAGGCAAAAAAAGAAACCAAGAATAATGTATGCATAATCCATAGCTTTTAAAAATGTTTCACTATCAGTTTAATAAAATTTGTAACTGACAATAGTTTTGTTTTCCGGAGACATAAGCAGAGGGATCAGAGGATATAAAATCAAAAGCATTTCTAACTCTTAGATTTTAGGATTTTTATTAGATCACAAATCCTAAAGTTAAGGAATGGCAGATAAATCAACTTGACGAGCACTAACTGTTTGGACAAATGCTATAAAATTTGATTAAGTTAAGCCCAGACTTGTTGGAATTCATCAGAGGATGCTATTCACCCTCAAACTTGTATTTCCAATATGTGACAGAAGTCTGATCAGATAAAATGAAATCTGATGTTCATTTAAAGTCCTGATTGTTTACATACCATCACACTTACAATGTGCCTATTTATGTAGCTATTCTCAGACTGTTCTGTGAATAACATGCTCCAATAATCCCAGGTTCATATTAGTAGCTGGTAAAAGGGCAATTTTGTTTTCTCCATTTTCAAAAAAGGAAACATGAAATTTGGAAACATTAAAAAACTTTCCAAAGTCACAGAACAGTGGCCTCACTATTTTATTTCTCTATCACATTAGTTTTATTATTATTACTATTAAATATACATGACTTTATAAAATTATTGTCATTATTTACAAAAGAATATACATTTTCCAAGCATATCACTTCAAAAGTTTTTTAAAAAGAAAAGTTATTTTATAAAAGAAAACCTCCTGAAATTTAGTCAAAAGGCTAAACTAATGTTAAATTCATTTGTAATAAAAACAACCAGTAGCCCCTTCCCCTACAGAGGCATCCAGTGTCAATGGATAGTCTCGATCCCAACGGAAATAAAATAATTTTGAAACACTGAATTCTTCGCAGTCTTCCACCCTAAGAAGTCTGATATTTTATATGCAAGATTGTTGAAACATTAGAGATACAGGTATTTAACAATCCCTTGTTAGACCTAAAATGGCAGAGGTTTGTTATCCATAGCACATTCACTTCAAATTTATGTAATGACAGGTAAAACAGAGCCACCGAGAGTCAGTGAATTGCCAGGGAAACTCCTGAAACTCATGCATCATCTTAATTCTGTGGAATCAATGTCTTAGTTATGGGACTTAGCTACTAATGCTTTAGTCACTGATAATAGGTATTGACCTAAGACAAAACACCTTCAAACAAAACAAACAAACAAAAATAGCAACAAAACATATCAGGGGCACAGAGTGCCAGCCAGATAGCCCCAAAGATTGAAGAACAAGTCGTGTACCTGGGAACCCAGGTTTAACTCAAACACAGCATGATCTCCCAAGAGCTTCCTGAGCAACCCGAGGCAGCAAGCCAGGTATAGTTCCAGACACCGAATAGATGTAATTCAGAAAGCAAAACTGCAAACACAAGCCCACAAACACGTCATTCATCCATAGAAGAGAACTCTACTACAAGAAGAAGGACCAAAGCAAGATTCAGTTCTCCATGGTCACCACATCAAAGGAATGGGCATGTACAGTGTGTGTATCATAGGCATCCCATCCCAGGACCATAGCTAGTCCCTCCCAAAAAACTAGTCCCTCCCCAAGTGTAAAGTCAAAATGAGTTGACAGACTAAGCAGAGTCAGTAGCAATGCAGTCTATCCTGGCGTAAGAAATGTGGAGCTCTTAGCTGTATAATTGTCATGCCAAATGTTTCTTCTTCTTTCAGACACGTGAAGCAATTGACCACTGTCTCATTTTGTGCTTTTTGTGTGAACCATTGCCTTGCTTGAGCCTATGAGTTCTGAGTAAATATGGCAAGTGAGAGTACCACTAAAAGGACAAAGGTTGAGATACTTTGCTTTGCATGCACCTGACCCTGAATGGTTCAGCCCTGTCAACCATGTGGTCCTCCAAGCACAGAATCTGGAGTAGCTTCCAAGGAGAGCTGGGTGTGACCCAATCCAGAATCTTCCTCTCACATGATCAAAACAAAACCCACCTCCCTCAGGTAAATAAATAAATAATACCCATTAAGGTATCAAGGCTGCTGAAATAGCGTCACTATACTGTCAAAAGATAACAGCATTTATTCAACCCAAGTGGTAGAAAAAGTGAGTATCTATGTTAGACCAAGACTCCAGTAGACTTATAACAGGCAAGCCATGTTTTTTTCCTTTTCTGCTTTTGCTTTAAAAATCAGTAAAACTCTGGAATGATTTCTGGCCCCTGAATCCCTCCCCTATTATGACAGATACAATAATAACTGGTACTTGAACTAATGTCTGCATATGCAGGCTTTATCCTATTCCTTTCATCTTTCCTTGAAGGAGGGGAAGTAGGGTACAAGTTATCACATAAGAAGCTTTTATTTCTTTTATTGAAAACAGCTGCTAGGTTCCAATTAGACATTTTAAAAAATGAAGATACTCTTCATACTGTCAGCTGTGAAATTAAGCATGACTCTAAAAGCCATCAGCAAAATGAATAAAGGTTGAAGATTTATAGATTTGGTGATAATTAAGATTTTTGAATTTTAAGAATGTGTTTGCTGAATCGTTTCCCTGAGTGGCTGACATGGTAAAGGCTAACATGGCTTTCTGTTCTGCTCTTATGAGAAAGGACACACTGCTTCCTCTTGACTCAGGGTAGACATCTCAAACTATGTGGAGTGTTCACTTAAGATGGTTCAAGCTTAACAGCAACAACAACAACAACATTAACACAACAACAACAACTTATCTCACCCAGTCTGTGAGAGGACTCTATATTTCACTATATAAGTTTAGAATATAGATGAAAATTTATCTATCTCATCGAGAACCACTCACTCAAAAATCTTGAAGTAGATATGGCTTTCTATTTTATTTCCTTATCATGGTATTTCCATAAGGATTTATGTGGTGATTGAAAGGTAAGACAGAAAGAACTCATTTGTCTTATCTTGGTTCCAAGTTAGATGCAGTAATGTGATCTTCTCTGCTTTTCCAAAGACATTTATAAATTTGGCTTGATAAAGTACTTCCAGATAACACAGATGAAGTTTATCATCTGTAAATAATACATGAATGTTATGATATAGACAATGGGGATCAAGACATACCTGAAGTCAGTGGCAATTTGATTCTAAAATACGCTATGTATGTAATAGCAAACATATGCCAGAAAGGAAACATTTTCTGGGTCTGGGTATGGGACTCAATGAGAGAACAACTGATTTTTGTGTGCAAAACATCAAGTTCGATCCCCACTCCACCCTCCATTACATACTGAAATCTCTGGCTCTGCTTTTATGGTTCTTGGTAAGATAAGTGAATGAGGACCACAAATAAGTTATTACCCCTGTACACCTAAAAAATAAGTATTGTAAGGAAGAGAAGGGAACAGAAAATAATTCTATCACTTCGATACCTTTTTTAAAAATATATACAATATCAACTTTCATGTAAATAAAATAAAAACACGAAATTTAACTTTACATATATATGCACAGAAATTTATGTATATATGCATGCAAATGTTATAAAAGTTATGCAAACTATATTTTTTTTAATCACTAGTTTTCAGAGATGATGATAAAATGAGACCATGGTAGAGAAAAACCGATTACAAAAGAAAATTAAAGATCTATCTTAAAGCACGTTTATTATCTAATTTAGAATAACAGCCTTGAGAAGCTAAGAGGTACCTTTGTTTTATTGAACTGAATCTCCTTGAATCTCTTTGTCCTATGGGGAATCATGATAAGTATAATGACTGCTACATAAGTACCCTTATTAAATATTAGTTTCCTTTTGTTCTTCAACATTGATCCAAGACAGATGGATAAAGTGACAATTCAAAGTCAATTAAATAGCCACACATATCTGTAATTGACTACATGTTGTAAAATATTCTAATGAAAAAAATATGGCTCATTGGTGGAATTGGAGAAATCATGTGAAACATATACCTGGTCAGATCTTGGAAAATTATTAAGATATTTCTGGTGTACATAGAATGAAGTGAAATCATTGGGAATTCTTTATCTCTACAGTTATAATTTGGTAAGAACCAGAAAAAAAAAAGGTTTCAAAGACTGATTGCACAAATCTTATCCTCGTCAACTGATGAGGAAAATAAAAAATTAAAATGACTCTATGTCGGGGAAATTGCTTATTACCAAAATTGATTTTTTCCATGCATCTTAGATTGTGTTTTGATTAAATAAATTAAATGAGTCAGAAAATGAATTTAAATCTACCCACAAAAATTCATAATAAAATGTATGGTGGATTACTTCTGCTATGACATTTCAGTTCACTCATCAGAAGACATCTGATTACTCATGAGTGCTTATATTACATTAGCCTCTTCACTCATGACAAAAAGGCTATACAGACCTAATCCATTATGGACTTTTTTTTTTCACTTAATGCTCACTACTACCATCCACATTGAATTCAATTTTTAAATGGGGAATCACTAAAATGGTAAACCTGGCCCATATGGTATAAGGTTGTTTGAACTTAATTTTTAATCTATCAGGTTGTTAAATAAGTTTGAAGAAAACAGACTTGAGTCTTCACTAAAGCAAAATTAATTATGTTTTTGGAATGTGATTTAGTTTTGTGTCATCTCAACTAAAAAAAAAAGTGCTGTTTTTCTAAAAGAGACCATTGTTCTCTCTGGAAATTTTTCTTTATTCTAAAACCAGATTTGAGCTGAATATCAAACATGAATAGACAGAAAAAAAGTCTTTTCCTCTTATAAATCCTCAATTGCAGAAATTTTAATACCCAAAACAGATTGGGAACCATTGTCTTGCTCTCTTACCACTTCAGTATCTTCTGGACAAACACAAAAAGAAATTCCACTTTCTTGTAAAGGGCCTCCAAAAATATTTTTCTCAATTTAATCTCTTAAAGATTTACAACTGCATTCAATACTCTTTAGAGATAGGAACACAGTTTAACACATAAGTTATTTCTGATCCTGACAGGGTATAAAAAGGGATTTCCATCATATTACTGTCCTGATTATATTCTTAAAAACAGCTAATTTTGCTGCTAAAACTAATAAACTGATTTAAATTCATGTATACTTAAATTTGGTATGCAAGGCACTGAAAGATTTTTAGAATTGGAAGAAATCTCCCTTCAGTCATTGAAATGATAGATGGAACTCCCTTATTCTGAATGTAGAAACTCTGATTGGCCGCTGTGGGTTATACATAGAAAATGACTTGAAATCTTCAGACTTTTTAAATGGAAAGAACTAATATTTAGCTATCAGATTTTTATTTAGCATAATCATCTCTAGGCAAAGAGTTCTATTAAATAAAAACAAACGAATTTAACATTCACCACATATACGCCTATGTTTCCTATTTTTAAAGTTGGAAGTTTTGAAGTGATTTCCCTGTAGACTGCAACAAACTTGCAGGCAAAATTGTGGTTCTTCCTGATATGTTTGATTCTTCCTGGGTTGACAAGAGAGAGATTCCATGTGAGTCACTTTCTCTAGAGGTGAAAAGACGACATTTTGTCTTTTGTAGACAAGGCAAACATTAGCACTTAGCAGAGAGGTAAGTGTAAAAACACTGCTCTAGAGATTAATTTAAGAAACAATTTTTCAGGAATAGAGTTGCCAGACTTAGTGAATGCAAATACTTTTATTTGCAAAATCTGGCTATCTTTTTTTTTTTTAGAAAAAAATGTTTGAAACTTTATTTAAACACTGTGATTTATAAAAGTCGTTCAAAATACAAGTTGTTTCAGGTATTCAATGTTTCAACACCAATCCTACCACCAGTGTGACATTCCCTCCACCAATGTCCCCAGTTACCCATTCACTCTTCAAGTCTGTATCCCAACACAAAGTAACTCTCCATATATGTACATATATGTATACATACATATATATTATGTCTTTGAGAATATTTTAATGCATTAGAGAATAAAATCAACTACTTTATTTTGATACGGAAATTTCAGATATATTTGTTAAGTTTTGTTAATTTTTAATTTAATTCAGAATATTCGTGAATTTATTCTGATTACTTTGTAATTCTCTATATATAGTGTTGACATCCCTAATAATTGTGTTAATACCCAATATAGGTCTGTTAATAATTACTTTGTAAGTAGGTGCACCTGTGTTGGGTATATAGATATTGACAATAATATTTTCTTATTTTTTTGTTTTTGGGCCACACCCAGTGGTGCTCAGGGTTCTCTCCATGCTCTGCGCTCAGGGATCAATCCCGGCGGACTTGAAGACCATATGTAGGGATCAAACCTAGATTGTTTGCATGCAAGATAAACACCCTACTATCTCCCTGGTTCCAACAATTGTATTCTCTTGATGGATGTATCCCCTCATCATTATGTAGTGTTTTTAAAATTATCTTTTAAAAAATTGGCTGAAAGTTGTATTCACTGAAAATGAGAATGGTAGTTCTTTTCTTTTCCCTGTTGTTGACTTGGTATGTCTTAATTTATTCTCTCATTGAGTCTGTATTTATCTTTAGATCAGTATTGGGTTTTTATATGCATAATATAGATGGATCTTGCTTTTTCATCCATTCAGCCACTCTGCCTTTTGACTTGCATGGTATCCTTGAACAGGGCCATGCTAATCTCTGACTTGCTTTTAATCTGTTTCAAATTAAGATTCTCTAACTTAATTTTCATCGTGAGTTCTCTTCTAAATTCTTTGACAGTTCATATCATTGCTGGTCACAGAAATAGAAAGACTGAAAATCAGGGTCTACCATAGCTGTTATAACTGCTGGTGTCTGCTGGTGTGTGGATCAGCATGCATAAAGGTTCCAGCCTTCAGGTGTATAAAAATAATTGAAGATTATTGTTCTAGACATTTATCATTTTCCCTAAGAAATGTTTTTGTTTTGGGCAATACCCGGCTGTGCTTTGCAGCTACTCCAAG
Source organism: Sorex palustris (assembly GCA_028565675.1). Lineage (NCBI taxonomy): Eukaryota > Metazoa > Chordata > Mammalia > Eulipotyphla > Soricidae > Sorex > Sorex palustris. Next base: position 22,767,391 of record JAOXYA010000009.1, on the reverse strand, counting down.
CTTGGTGCTAGCTCCCAGCAGTGCTTGAGGAACCATATATAGTGCTAGGGGTCACACAAGGGTTGGCCACATGAAAAGAAAGTACCTTACCTCTCATACAATTTCTGTGGTCCAGGTCTAAGAACAGAAAAGGCAATTCAGAATAAGCTTTACTAATAAGATATCACTATAAATCCATGTTTTACAAGTCTAAAATTTAAATAATGCAAATACTGCAAATAAAGATGTAGACAGAAAACCCAGGTATGTGGGACTTTGTGACTGAGAACTTGTGACTGAGAACTGGGACCAGGAATGGAGATCCTTTGCCCGTATCCCCCTATCTCCCACAACTCAGCAGTCATGCCCATAAGCCACCTCTGGCTGGCGCCATATAATCTTGTCATCAGCCACCATCCAGATAGTATTATCCTTCTCTCTTGGAAGGGAGCATAACATGACACTCGCCATAACCATGCCGCCAGATCCTGCACCAGGCTGTTTCACTAGGGGCTTCCCAGAGGGGGATGGGTGAGACCCTTCTCCACCCCAAGGGACCCAGCCCTGGCAGTGGAAAACCTCCAGAACTCAACTGTCACCATGCTCACGGCTGCTCTTGACATGCTTGTGCTGAACTTCACCCATGAGTGAACCTATTCCTGGACCACGTGGCCACATTCACGGCCGGGCGACACTTTATATCATACATCCTACCCATACTCCAAGAGTACCGCACCACATTTGATGGAGTTCAAAGTATGAGGCAACCAATCTTAGAGGGAAAATTTTTTTCAGGTATATATCTATATATAGGTATAGCTATAGATAGATAGATAGTAGATAAGAGCACAAAAGGCTCAACCTTTAAGAACATGTTAGTGATCTCTAATAGAAGGCCTTAATTGTCCCTGGTAAAATACAACACTCTTCACACTCTTTCTCTTTTTTTTAATTTTTTTAATTTTTTTTATTTTATTTATTGAATCACTGTGGGAAAAGTTACAGAACTTTCAGGTTTAGGTCTCAGT